>JAOEGS010009190.1:0-16400 GCA_025447755.1 Corythornis vintsioides | reverse complement strand
AGAACAATTTAGTGGGGTTTTTTTTGCATAGTTCTCCAAGGGAATGTTTTTAACCAGACTGTAATGAAACTGGACTGCCAAACAAATCTAAACTGCCTGGCTTTGGCAGAAGGAGAAAAGAAATAATTGATGGAGATGTGGAAAGTTGTGTCACCCGTGGTGAGATAACATGAGTGGTCTGGAGTTGTTCTGAGATTACAGAACAGAGTTACTAACTACATGGGTTGATGAAAATCAGGCCTCTGGGTGGAATCCAGTGTCCAGAATACTTTGGATTTGGTCCAAAATCCAAATTCTTTTGCAATCCAGAGGATTTGGATAGAGCACTGTGGTGGTGGTACACCAAAAAAAAAAAAAAAAGGGAATTTCCTGCAGTCAGATTGGAAAGTAAGACCTTGGAAGAGTTTAGTAGTCAAATGGGTGCTCTGTGTGTCTGACAGATATTAGGCAGCCAAATAAAACCTGACACTGCAGCTCTGCACGTGCACTTCAGTGAAGAATTGCTGGAGCAAAACACATCTTCTCATGGCTGATAGAAAAGTGCAGTGGTTTCAGGATGTGGGGGGGATGTTGTCTGCAGTCAGTGCACATCCAGACAGAATTGTGCTGGGGTTTAGTGAGAAAAATCTCAATTCCATGAGCATTTTCCTCTAAAACATGGCTAGTTACACACTGATTAGCCTTGTAGGAAGAAGCTTCTGGGGAGGCTTTTATGTAATTCATTGCACACAGGCACACTGGTGTGTCCTTACAGACCCCAGCTTGCCATGAGCACAGTAAATTACCAGATAAGAGGGCAAATTTGGATGCTGTGAATAGAATTCCTCACTGGATTTTGCTTAGGTGAGTGTGGTGGTGGAATGATCATCATACCTGGAGGATTGACAATGGATCCTCACCTCTATGCTCTGGTTAATTTTTCTGATTCATTTTTCTTCTTTACATCCCTCCAATCCATGTGGTAGTTCACACTTCTTTTTTTCCAGTGCTTCTCAAGAAAAAAAAAAAAATCAAACCATAAACTTCATAGTATATGATCAAAGCATCCATTTGATGCCAATTCACTGTGCTGAGGACAAATATTGAAATATTTTTCAATTAAGTGAATTTTTTTTACCTCTTTTAGCACTATTCCAAGCCATGTGCAGCACAGAAAAATGGTCCATCTGCTGATCAGTGGTACAGTGGAGATGAAATGGGCTGTTGGCTGAGGCAGAGTGGTGCAGAACCAGTAGAAATAGAAAGTTACTTCAAAGCATCTCTTGCTGCTTGTGCAAAAATAAGGAACTGATGGCCATTATTTTCTCATAATGGATCCAGTGCAATTGCCCTAAATAGCAACGTGAGCCACAGCAACTGGGCTGAGAGAGGAGCAACTTTCTCTGTGCTCCCTGCTTCAGGCACTTTACATAGCTATTTTCTGCTTTTCTTGTATCACAGCAAGTTAATTCTCATTTAAAATAATAGGGGAATTATTTACCTATTTCATCCTGACGTGTAGTAAAAATGCCACTGCAGCATTTGGCAATAAATGATGAAATCTGCAGGTCAATTCTGCCCAGGTAGAAGATGAAACATCATCCCCCTTCCTAATCAGGATAAACCAACTCAAACACCAAAACTTCTCAACTGCAAACCTGAGAGAGTCCTGAACTGCTGCCAAGTGCTCTCCAAATCCCATTTCTGTGCCCCAGCTTTCAGAGATTAAAGGGTAGATTGGTTTCATGGGAGAGATGACAAGGTGCTTCGTGTGACAGTCCCTCCACCCTTGTCAGCAAGCATCATCTCATCAGTCTTCTCATCCCCACTTCAGGATTTTAGACTGCTCCAGGGTGTAGGAAAGTTGCAACAGGTTCCTGCCAGGCTGTTCCACAAGGCTTTGTCCTGCAGAAAAATGGCATTATTCATTCAGAAAATCACCTTCTCTTCTTTGAGATTCCAGCAGGGTATGTCCAGCCAGCTCCTTCCTAGCCCACGTCCTTAGGAGTAGCTTGGGGTTTATTTGAGGGTAGCATTTTGAACTCTGCATCTGTAAGTAGCACATCTGAAGAGAATGTGCCACATAAGAGTACTTGAGGGAGCATTTCCAAGGACCATCTTGATGCCTCTGTAGTGTTCCCTTAGTGGTCTTGAAGGAAGGAATTGTTGTTGCTGGTAAACACAGCTGTGATGTGGTGTTGGGGCACAAGAATTGGGGGATTGGTGGTTTCTCTGGTGTATTTACTGCTTGAATCCTCTGTTCCATGTTTGTCCCACCTCAGTAAAACATCAGGTCTCAAGAGGTGAGTCTCACCTGGTCAACCTGGCCAAGTGTTTTGGGGAATGACACAGTTCCCCTCATGCTGAGCATCTTTCATTAGGATCTGCTCAGGCAGTAGAATCATCTGGGGGGAGTGATTAATCTACTCAGATTATTTGATAGGTATTCTGAGATCAGTGCCCAGATGCTGGCTTTTCCCTTTTTATTATGCAATTCTTCTGTGACATGATTGTTTAATTTAGCCAAAAAGCAGAGGTTTCCATTTTTATGGCCATCCCCAACCCTAGAAGCAGCTTCCTTCACATTCCATTCATGGTTTTCTAAACAATTTTCCAAGGACATTAATTGAGTCAGTCATCTGATGGTAATTCTGAACAGAAGCACATGTGAAACTACAAAGATACACCCCTTAATTGACCCAAAGTGGACATGAGCTGTTTTAACAACAGCTGCACCCTCACTGCTTTTCAGATGGAGCTCTGTTGCATCCATTGATCTGGTCAGGATTAGATTCACCCTGAGCCTTGTTTTGCTGGCTCCATGGCCATTTCAAATGGGGATTCCAAGCTCTGTAAATGGATGCAGCTGCCTGCTCACCAGTGACTGAACTGGGCTGAAAGGCTTCAGAAAATGGCTCATGTGTTTTCTATCTCTGTGTTTTCCAGGCTGTTTTATTGGAGCCAGGGAGTCATGAAAGAAACTCCAGAAGACAACTTGGATAATGAACGGAAGATAAAAAGAAAACAAAAAGCATGTGGCATATAAAGGGTGTAATACCTGGAGGTATTAGATCTGACTCATATTTCTAACAATGAGACAAGCTTTCACAAAATACAAGTTATCTTAGACAGTCATCAAGCTTGGAGCCATGCTGTTGAACTAGAAATTCTCCTTTTCCCCATTCTCCTTTCTGACAGGTAACAAAGGATTGGTGAATTATGATTTTCCCAAGTCGGAAGCACTAATTTTTATCCATATAGTCCATCCTTATGAATATATAAGGAGTTAAACATTGCATATTTAATGTGGATTCTAATGGGAAACTGACTCATTAAGCAAAATGGCCACTTTTAAGGACTTGGTTTCAAACTGAGCCGGAGCCTCCCGATGCACTTTGTACAGTTTGGGGAGAGGTGTGCTGAATGGCCTGCTTGGGGAGGCCATGATGACATGTAGTAAAAGGATATCATCTTACTGTTGATATCTTTGAAGACTCATAAACAGAGCCAGGAAAATGAATGGTGGGAAGGAGTGTGACGGAGGGGACACGGACGCAGGGCCACCAGCAGTGCAAGTTCCCGTTGGCTGGCAGCGACGGGTGGACCAAAGTGGAGTGCTCTATATCAGGTGAGGCTCTCTGAGGGGATCCCTGCCTTTGTTTGCACTCTGCTTTTTGCCAGAACATGGGGAAATTGGAGGCTCAGCTCAGCTCTTGTGTTCAACGACTCCGAGGGCTTGGTGGTTCTGGAAGAGCTGCCCGGGGTGGAGGCTGCTCGGTGGTGGCTGGAGTTTGAGTGCCCTTAACCTGCTCTCACAGCTAATATTGCTTGGCCTTCAGTATTTGATAGCCTTGCTATGTGTTTTGTTTTAGGCATGAATAGTTCTTTCTTCCTGATGGTTGTCATATGGATTGGAAAGCTGAGCAGTAGCAGCTTTAACCTGACTTAAGATCTCTATTAGCCAAACCTTCTACACTGGAACTAACCAGAGGTTCAGTTACCACAGCTGAGGTGATGAGAGATCTCCACTGGCTTTTTGCCACCAGTGCCTTTTCCTTGCAGCAGCACAGGCTTCTGTTGAGGGCCTTTGCTGGTGGAATTCAGAGCATTCGAACATGGAGGTAGAGTGGGACTTTGTTCTGGCAGCAGCAAGCCTTCAGCTCACATGTGCTGTGCCACAACATTCCATAGCTCTTCCTCCTAAAGCCTTCTCTGGGTTTATGTTCCAGGTCTCCAGGATGCTTTTCTGTTTTACTTGCTCTCTTCTGAAAGGAAATTTAAGTGCTGTAGCTACTTAATAAGTGCAGAAAACATCATGTTTTGTGTGCCCTGGGAAGGTTCTGTGTTCAATAGCACTGATGTTCTCTAGCCAGATTTCATTCTATGGATTCCTCACATTTCTCATGTAGAGGAAAAAAAAAAAAGCCAAACCAGGAACACAGAGTTGTAGGTATTTTGTTTGTTTTGTTAGCTTTTTGGATTATTTTTTTTTCTTCACTCTGGAACAGTCACAAAGAAATGCATGGAAATTACTATTAAATGATTGTGTTCAGAAGAATGGACTAGAAATTAGATGTTATTGGCAGAAAGATCAAAGTTAGCTTTAACAAAATATGGGTACATCAGGTTTACATCACAGAAGTCTAAATGGTTATCAGTCTGTTATTTGCTTCATCTTATTCCACTATCCTGTGATTAAAACAAACCACTTCTTCACAGCATTTTATGTATTACCAATACAGAATTCCTTAATGAGCCCAAGCCTCCTCCAGCTTTACACTAAACTACCATAAAAGATCAAATACATTCCAGGATTTCTTGTTTATATTCTCAATTAGCAGAACCAAACAAAATCCATGTCAGTGATACACATGCCAAAAGATAAATCACCTTCCCCTTGTATTTCTCATTACAGCTGTAATTTACTGTGCCTCTGCCTTAGTTAAAAATCAATGAGAAAGAGAAAGTTGTGGATTGGTTGGGGTTGGGTTTTTTTCCTGGCATCTTTATATCCTGATGATCCCACCTGCTTTTGAGCTTCATTGCAGCTCTGAGAAGCAGGCCATGAAGTCTGTGCTGCTGCTTCAAGCACAGGTCTTGGGTGTTTCCATCTGACCCCCACCCCTCAGAGATGTACAGACATCCATCAGATCTCCTCTCAGGCTGCTCCAGACCCACCAGCCCCAGTGCCCTCAGTCTCTCTCCCAGTACTTTTAAGCACTGGAAGGTCACCAGAAGGTCTTTGCAGGGCCAAAGTAGGGAAAAAGCAACACTCACTGAGTTAAAATATGAGCATTTAGCCAGTCCTCATCAATTCCTGTATTCTTTCCCTGCTAAACAGTTTAGATGCCTAAGTAATAAAAGAACAATCTGGAAGTTAGAAGCTTATGCTAGAGAACTCCTTTTCATCTTATGAAATAGTGATTTTTGCCATAAGAATTTCCAATGTCCTATTTTTGGATATGGAGATAATGATTTTCTGGTGGGAGTTAGAGCAATCTGAGCACAGTTTATCAGGAGCTCACTGGACTGGCTTCTTGATGTAATATGTCAGTGAGATTGCAGAGAGAGGCTTGAAATTACAGCTGCATGAAACCAAACTGGTGATGCAACTAAGACCCAGCTACAGCACGTTTATTCCTGTGCTCCTTTTGCTCTGTGGGTTTTCTTTTCTTTCTTGAAACACAGTTTTGTGGGGTTTGGTTTTTTTGCTCTTTAATTTAGGTCCCAGTACTAAAAAGTACAGATGAGTGTTGTGCTGCTTGGAACTGCAGTGATAGGATGGGTGGATGGATGGATGGATGGATGGATGGATGGATGGATGGATGGGAGGGGAAGGGGGACCTTGGGGATTTCACCCTGCCCATGTCTTAGACTTTACAGGAGAGAATAAAATAATCTTTGTGGTGTAATGAAAATAGGAAATAGCAATAATTTCCTTGACTTTCTTCTCTCTGCACTTGCTGTGTTTGGTTTTCTGTAGTAAAATCTTCCTTTGGAATGTTTTGTGGGGCCTGTTTCTGATAAGAATCATCTCAGGTCTTTACTAAAAGCAAGAAATACTATGAAACAGAATAAGAAATCTTAGGTGTGTTATTTTAAACACTCTGTGTGTGAGCTGATAGAGTGGTAGATAAAAGTCATGACCTATCAAAGAGCTTCTGTTCATTGTTTCTGTTCCTTTGCAGTCCCAGTGGGTCTTTATTATCCTGCTTGGAGCAGGTGAAGACTTACTTGCTGACTGATGGAACATGCAAGTGTGGCCTAGAATGTCCTCTTGTTCTTCCCAAGGTAAAGAAAAGCAGCTTTCTGGGTCTCTGTGCTGTCATCCTCAGGAGGTGTCAGCTGATGTGCACGACTCAGTCTCAGTTCTGTTCACATCCATCAAATCAGTGGTGTACCCCCAAAGATTTACCAGCAAATCCCACTTGAATCTCCCCCCATGGAAAAGATCTGACTCAGGATTTATGGTGTTTGAACCATTCCTTGTTAAATTGGGAACATCATCAGCAATGATGTGCTCACAGGTGAGCAGCAGAGCAAGACACTGGCTTAGTGACAGCTGCAGTGTCAGCTTCAACATCTCACTGTCTGCACACAAACTGTGAACTTCTCTTCTTAATCTGAGCAATCTGAACCACACATGGTCCTTTCCTCTGGTTTTTTTTTTTTCTCCCAATCCTTTATACTGAGGGGAGTTGAACTTCTTTTACTAGGAGACAACTTCCATGGCTCTTTCCTCCTTATAAATATATTTATTTATCATTTGTAATGGCTATGCCTTGCTCGAGGTCAATTTTCAATTCAATTTTTATGTGAATTTTCTCAGGTATATTTGGTGAGTTTGCTGCCTTATAATCCTTACTTTCAACGTTGGGCTTTTTTCCTCTCAGGTCTTTAATTTTGATCCTGGAGCTGCTGTGAAGCAGAGAACTGCTGAAGATGTTAAAGCGGACGAAGATGTCACCAAACTATGCATCCACAAAAGGAAAATTATTGCTGTGGCTACACTTCATAAAAGCATGGAAGCACCACATCCTTCACTAGTTCTGACTAGTCCTGGTGGTGGAACAAGTGAGTACAGTCAGGCAGAATCACTGAATTACCTCCTTTTACTGAGCTCTCTTTGCCATGCAAAACCAGCCTCAGAAACCTACTGGATCTGAGAATGGAGGTGGTATTAAGAGACATGTAGGTAGATGGAAAATGAGCCTAAAAAAGCAGGTCATCCCAGACTAAGAGCCTGGTTTTTTTCTTGGAAATGATATCAGATTGTTCTAGACAAAGAAAATACATTAGCTCTCATCTTTTGGAACTGTAGTAATATGTCTGATATTCTGTCACATGGGAAATTAGAGTAGCAGAATAAAGTGATTATAAAGGGATTAGGATGTGGCTAAGGACTTGCCTCAATGGGAAATTGTATTGCAAGGCAGAATATACAGCAAGAGGAGATCTCCACTGTAATTTCTCCAGGATTATTTGGGGGGAACAACCTGGATTAGCTTTTTAATTATACGAATCAAGAGGAAAAAAGGAGGTGATTTGTTGATGGATGAGCCTGACAGATGTTATCAAAACTAGAGAAGATCAGAACCTGTTGAAAATCTGGAGGATCATTGAGACCTGGAGTGAAAGAAAAGGTGTAGCAACAAATCCTGTTAATTGTAAGGTTATTCACCTGGGAACTAGTAAAAAAAAAAAGGCTATTAGCTGTAAATTCTTGAGGAAGGGAGGCCTAGGTGTTGTAGCTGATCCAGGATGCCTGTGAGCAGTAGCAGGTGGCAGGATGGGTGCAGAGCAGTGGGGCTGGAAGAGAGAGCAGCAGCAGTGCCCCTCTTCTCACTGGCACCACTGGGGCTGAAACAGCAAAAGTGAGCTGCAGAACCTGCCTCATCTAGCAGCTTGGAGCTTGTGCCACCCAGCAGCAGAGGGGCTGGTGGGCTCACTGAAGCCAAGGAGAACCAGCACCAGGAGACAAAGCTCCTTAAGCTCAAGGACTAAATTAGTGCTGCAAGACACTGTTCCAAAGCCACCTGCATGGGAGACTTCACCTGGAAGTGAGGTGCTTGGTAAGGATTACAAGGAAAGGTTCTGCAGGGAATCCAAGTGGTGAGGGGAGAGGAGTGAAGGTGACTTTGACAACAGAGCTTGGTAAGTTTTATGGTTCTCCACCCTGGACACAGCCCATCTGAGAGATCTTGTGCACCCCTCGTGCTGTAACCAGAGCTGGCCAATTGCTGACAGATCTGCAGCTTGACTTCAAAGTGGGAAATTGGAAGAGTTTAAAAATAAACAAATTAATTTCAGACCCATAGACAGCATGGACACCAGTGCTGTTCACAGTACTGATGTGCTCTTGCATTTTCTAATTGCTGTGGATGATTTTCAAGCTTTGTTTCAATTGGATTATATTTTTTTTTTTTTGCAATGTAGTTTATGTTTTGAAAGCAAATAGTGCAATTTCCCAAATTATGACACGTTTTCCTTAATTTTTTTTTATGAGTGGTACTTAGTATTTCCATTTGCAAAAAGTAGCCAAGAGAAAACTGGCTAAATATTGAAGATTCCCAGCTAATATTAAAGACACAAGTCACATTTATGACTTCTTACCCTTCTCCATTGACCAGATAGTCAAGCACTAAGCAAAGAAGACAATTTCCCAGTGAATTGCCCCTGTAAAGGAATTGTCTTTCCATTTACTCACATATTTGAGCATCCAGCATTCAGCTTGAGGGTTCTCCTACTGCCTTTGCTTTGCAGTTCAGCCTCGAGCTTTGTCCCCTCAATGAGACACGTCGGGTGTATTTTGGGCAAGGTAATATGTTTGTTTGTGTCGTGTGGTAGCTGGTTGAGCAAATAGGATGAAGGCAGGATTGTCAGTGCCATCTGTCTCCTGTGGCCAGGCTGGAGAAGAGAGGGGAGTTGGGTTCTTGTGAGGAGAAGAATTTAAAGGCACCTCCGAATTCATCTGAACGTGAAATCTTCAGCTGATTATTCCAGTTTTCAGTTTGTATATTCAGAGGCTGTGTGCCAAGCACTCCCAAGCTGAATTACAAACTCCCAGAGCAACAAAACTGGCAGAAAGTCTGCCAGACATGGGGAAAAAAAAGAGCTTTTTAACTAAATCTGATATTAGTGGGCAGAAAAGGCAAGTGGTCTTGTGCTGGTAGGAAGGTCTAGTCTCCAAACTGGGATTTAGAGGGTATTTTTTCCACTGTGGAGGGGTTCATGTGTGTGCTGTGCAGGTATCCCCAGGGCCTTTATCCTGAAAGCAGCATTAGAAGGTTGAGCCCCTTAAGTTTGAGCATCCTCACCCCAAGCAAAGCTCGTTGCAGAAGCTGCAGGCAAAGCAACTCGGGTAAGCAGCTCAGGACAGTTCCCAGGAGCAGAGTAACTCAGAGGGCTGGAACTCAGTGCCCACAGGTGATGGGCATCAGTGGGAGATCTGTGTCCAGCAGCCCTGGTGGTCAGCACTCTGCAATTCAGTGCTTGGCTGAAGAGAAATCTGGACCAAGGTGATGGGGCACAGCATCCCTTTGGGGCAGGAGCCTTTTCTCTGTAGGGCCAGGGGAAATTGTCTAAGCCTTTGTTGGGTTGTGTTCCTCCTCTACTCAATAGATGGTGCCAGAGGCTCCTTTTCCCTGCTACAGAGATCACCAGCTCCTCCTGCCAGGCTTAGGCAAAGTGGTGGTGCTGGAGATTCATGAGGAGGACACTGGAGATGCTGGTTAGAAAGCAAAGACAAAAGGGAAGGGAAAAGATGTCAGGTTGTCCAGGTATGCCAGGTTGTCCAGGTTTATGCTGTGCAAGGTGGAGTTCAGCTCTCCAGCTGCCCTGTGTGGTAGGGTAGAGAGCACCCTGCCATTGCTCATCTGGCATTGTTTTGGTGGAGGCAAAGGTTGAACCCAAAAGCTTTGTAGCTTTTCTGAATCTCCTGCCAGTTTTGCCCTGGAACCTGTGGTGCTGGGTTTGAGATCATTAACTGTTGTGTTTGTCACCCCAGGTGCAACTCCCGTTGTTCCTTCTCGAGCAGCAACTCCAAGATCGCTGAGGAATAAATCCCATGAAGGAATTACAAACTCTGTGATGCCAGAATGTAAGACTCCTTTCAAGTTGATGATAGGGGCATCTAATGCCATGGGTAGGCTTTACGTGCAAGAAATGGCTGGAAGCCAGCAACAAGAACTTCATTCTGTCTATCCTAGGCAGAGATTGGGTAGTAATGAACTCGGACAGAAGTCTCCGTACCGTGGCAGTCATGGTGGGATGCCCAGTCCAGCTTCATCAGGATCACAGATCTATGGAGATGGCTCCATCTCTCCTAGGACTGACCCGCTTGGAAGCCCTGATGTTTTCACAAGGAACAATCCCACTTTTCATGGAGCACCCAACTCCAGTCCTATTCACATGAACAGGACGCCTCTGTCTCCACCATCAGTAATGCTACATGGTTCTCCCATACAGTCATCCTGTGCAATGGCTGGAAGGACTAATATACCTCTTTCCCCAACCCTGACCACAAAAAGCCCAGTCATGAAAAAACCCATGTGTAATTTCTCAGCTGGTATGGAAATACCACGAGCAATGTTTCACCATAAACCTCCCCAAGGTCCACCCCCACCTCCCCCCCCACCTTCTTGTGCTCTTCAGAAAAAGCCATTAACATCAGAAAAGGATCCACTCGGCATACTCGACCCTATCCCTAGCAAACCAGTGAATCAGAACCCAGTGATCATCAACCCAGCTCCTTTCCATTCAAACGTCCACTCTCAGGTACCCGTGATGAATGTAAGCATGCCTCCTGCTGTCGTCCCCTTGCCAAGCAACCTGCCCCTGCCCACTGTCAAACCCGGGCACATGAACCACGGGAGCCACGTTCCCAGAGTTCAGCATTCTGCTTCAACTTCCCTCTCTCCTTCCCCGGTCACATCCCCAGTTCACATGCTGGGCTCTGGGATGGGGAGGATCGAGGCTTCTCCCCAAAGATCACGGTCTTCTTCCACGTCATCAGACCATGGAAATTTCCTGCTGCCTCCAGTAGGACCACAGTCCTCCTGCAGTGGTATTAAAGTCCCTCCCAGGTCCCCGAGGTCAACAATAGGGTCGCCGAGGCCATCGATGCCATCCAGCCCTTCCACCAAGCACGATGGACTTAATCAATACAAGGAGATCCCTAACCCATTAATTGCTGGAATGAGTAATGTGTTAAATCCTCCAAACAATGCAGTTTTTTCTCCTGCATCAGCTGGAAGCGGTTCCTTGAAGAGTCAGCCCGGTTTGCTGGGAATGCCTTTAAATCAGATCTTGAACCAGCACAACGCTGCCTCTTTTCCAGCAAGCAGTTTACTCTCAGCAGCAGCCAAAGCACAGCTAGCAAATCAAAATAAACTTGCTGGTACCAACAATAACAGCAGTAGCAATTCTGGACCCGTTGCCGGCGGTGGCAACAACGAAGGACACAGCACTTTAAATCCCATGTTCCCTCCTGCTGCCAGCGTGCTCCTACCGACGACCGAAGGGCAGAGTGGCCGAGCAGCACTGAGAGACAAGTTGATGTCTCAGCAAAAAGATCCTCTGAGGAAAAGAAAGCATCCGACCACCACGGTGTTGAGTTTGCTGAGACAGTCTCAGTTGGACGGTTCTGGAGCTTCCAAAGCTGGATCTGATCTGATAAGAAAGCCGAGTCAAAGCTCCTTTCCCATCAGTTCTATGTCCCAGCTGCTTCAGTCCATGAGTTGTCAAAGCTCTCACGTGAGCAGCAATAGTACCACCAGCTGTGGGAGCTCCAACACTGCTTTACCTTGCTCTGGTAACCAGATGCATTTTGCAGACACCAGTCTGACCTCTGGCAGTCTCCAGAACTCGCTGGCACAGAGCTTACCCTTGCGAGGGGAGGGTGTGCACTGCCAGAACACAAACACTAACTTTGTCCACGGTACTAGCCCGGCCTCAAGCAACCACCTTGCAGGTTTAATCAACCAGATGCAGGCTAGTGGGAACTGTGGGATGCTCAGTCAGTCAGGAATGGCTTTAGGAAACTCATTACATCCGACCCCACCTCAGTCGAGAATCCAGGCGCCCTCCACTGCAGTGATCCCCAACAGCATGGTTAGCAGCTGTAACCAGGCGAGTCCTGAAGCAGGTAGGTTGGCCTCTAAAAGCATCCCCTTGTGGTTGAGTGCTTGGAGTGGCACACTGATTATTTACCAGGGCTCCTCTCACTTCTCTGCTTTAGAAGCTTGGGTTTGCCAGCGTGCAAGGTCAGATAGTCCAAAATAAACCAGAAAAACCAGCAGCAGACTGAAAGAGAACCTCCCTTTCTGCAAAAGAAAGCATCCCATCATCCTTCCTGGGACAGCTCTTGCTGCCGTTGACTTCCACACGCTGCAGAAATGCAATCCAGGCACTCTTGTACATTCCCAAACCTCTGCTTTTGCCATTTGCCCAGATAAAAGGGGTTCTCTTCAGCATGATCTGCTGCTTCAACCCTAAAATGTTGTGGCCAACCTGGTGGTGTTCGTCACTGCCTCCAGTGAAGAGCTGGTGTTAGATGGGTTGCAGCTGGTACTGGGGGTATAAAAGTTTATGAATAACCTTTTCCAGGGACAGTGATCATTTCACCAAGCTGGTAATGAAATGGTTGAATAAACTGTAGTTCAGTTGGAAGAGTGCAGAGAGAGATCTCCTGGTTTCATCTTCAGCAAAGACCTGGAGAGGAACCAGCTCTGCCACTGTCACCATCTCTGTGCTGCTCCAAGATGAAAGGGAGACAGCTCAGGAACGTGCATTCCATTTCACTGCTAGGGGTTGAACAAAGCCTCTGCCTTTGAAAGCTGCTACTGTCTTAATTTCTGAAGCAGAAAGAAAACCTCCTGTTTGAGAGTTGAGTCTTTTCAGCCTGGTTAACTTTCCAGAAGGGTGTGTTTGATCCAGTCACAGCTCAGCTCCACCAGGTCAAAGGAGAGCAACTGGAAGTGTGTGAGCAGTCTCTGTCATTGACCCCTGAAAGATCCTCATGCCTATTCCTGAGCTCCCTCCAAGAGCTGCTTTTTCTCCAGAGTACAGGAAGCAATTGTAGGAAAACAATCATGGAAAAAATCATTCTCTTAGTATTATGCTGCTTGCAGTTTCCAATGACTTTTAAGGGTTTCTCTGCATTCCTGGGGGGAGAAAAAAAAAAAGAGGGTTTATTTTTCCCCTTAGCTGTGCTGGTGGTTTGTGTCTCAAGGAAGCAGCTTTTCATCCTTGCAGGTTTGTTTTGCCTTGTCATGCTGACAGAGTATTGCCTGATACTGTCTGGCTCTTCAGAGACTTTGTCCTCTCTTGTGAGCAGAGCAAAGGTCTGGTTCTGCCTTCTGGGTTGTGTCACAGTCTCTAAGCTTACTGCTAAACCCTGGGACCAATGGTCTGTCAGGGAAGGACAAGAGGAACCAGCCTCAAGCTGTCCCAGGTTGGAGCTGAGGAAGAATTTCTTCCCCTCCAGGGCTGTCCCAGGCTGCCCAGGGCAGGGCTGGAGTCCCTGTGAGCCCTGGAGGGGTTTCCAAGCCCCCCATGGAGCTGTGGTGCTGAGGGCCATGGGGCAGTGGTGCCCTGGCAGTGCTGGGGGATGGTTGGACTCCATGATCTGAAAGGTCTTTTCTAACCAAAATAATTCAGTGATGCTGTGGATGGGATCTTCCTTAAAGATTATTAAAGCAGGCTTCTGAGAACAGGACACCAAGTTGATCCTGATGTGGGATCTTCTTGTTGCTGCTGATGGCACAGAATCACAGACTGGTTTGGGTTGGAAGGGACCTTACAGCTCATCCAGTCCAACCCCTCTGCAGGGAGCAGGGTGCTCAGAGCCCCCCCAAGCTCCCCTGGGATGGTGCCAGGGATGGGGCAGCCACCACCTCTCTGGGCAGCCTGGCACAGCCTCTCACCACCTTCTACATCAAAAGCTGGTTCCTCCTTTCTGATTTCCATCTGTAGTTGAAATCCATCACCCCTTGTCCCTGACCACAGCTGCTCAGCATTCCTCTGCTTGCTGCTAGCACCAGGCAGACTGAATTTCATCCAGAGAAGACAGAGGTGACAGAACAAATCTGTGCACGTGTCCAAAAGAAGAAAGGTCTGAACATAAACAGCCTATTCAGTTCACACTGATCCAGGATCTAGAAGCTCCCACCTGGGAGCTTCTGTTCTGCTGAGGTGTTTACACAGGATGGTGTTTCTAAGAGCCTGGAGAGAGAATTATGGCAGTGTAATTACAGTGCCTAAACCTGACACTTTTTTCTTATCTAAATGATAAATGGTAGCTCTGTGTAGGCAAAGCCTGGGAAGATTTGAATATGTTCTGTTCCTCACTGCTGAAGGGGGGGGCTGTTTCTTGTGGTTTGATGCTTGCAAAATGCAGACAAGAATGATTTTATCCATATCCATGATGCCTGGAAGCCCAGAGACCTCTTGCCTTCTCTAAGATGGAATTTCAGATTCTCTTAGCTGTCATTCCCTGGGGTGAGGCTCTAAGTGGCTCCATCAACCTTCAGCTAGCCATCACAGGATGAGGAGAAATGGTTTTAAACTGGTTTAGATTGGATTTGGGAAGAAGTTCTTCCGCCAGGGTTGGGTGGCTGGAGCTGAGGGGGGTCTGATGCTCCCTGGAACCCCCCCAAGCTTTGGAGCTCAGCTGAGTGGGACCTGTGGGATGCTCAGCTCTTCATACTCCAGTCTGTGGCTTTGGGCTTGGTTCTCTGCTTGGCTTTGGGTTTGGGTTAGTTTGGGGTTTCTTTTCCTGCTCTATGTTTTAAGTATTTTAATTGCTAAATCTGTTTTCTGTGTCTGTGCCAGCCACTAATCAGAAAATAGTTCCTGAGAGGGAAAAAAAATCTTGAGAATCACCACAATTAGATAGCTGGTTATTGCCAAAGCTTTTAATTATATTTTAACCACATGGACCAAGTTTTCTTTTTCTAGCTTTTGTTTGCTTCTTCCTCAGATAATATCTGTAGCTTCCAGGTAATTTTCAGTATGAGTGTGATGGAATTAAAAAGGAATAAATAGAAAACCAGACTTTTCTGTTTAAGCAGTAGAAAGCTTTTTGTGGTTTTCCAGGTTTGAGCCCTTGCAAGCCAGTTATACTTAATTTTTATTAACCATTTCAGGCCCTCAGTTGTACAGTATTGGGGTTACAAAATAAAAATGAGTTGTCACAAATATCCATCAGAAATATGAGAACCTCTAGGTCTAGAAGTTCAGTAGTGACAAAGGAGAGGTAAGTTTGGCAAACAAAGGCTTCCAGGACAGTCATTTTGACTGGTGGTATTTACAGGATAGAAAAGAGTCAACTCTAATTAATTAGGGAGGAGCAATTCCAACCAGTGAGGAGCTTCTGTCCCACTCAGAATTTGTTTGAATACAGCCAAGTGCAGTGCATTCTAATTGGGAATGGTGCCAGTGCAGACCAGTGACTCCAAGAAGGGGTTTGGGAGGCTTTGATTTCACTTAATGCAAAGTGTCAGTGATGTTGAAAAACAGAACCCTGAGAGCAAACCATAAAAAGAGAGGCTGGGTGGATCCTTGGGAGTGGAAAAAAATGGGAATACACATTGGAACTGGGCTGTGTGTGTGCCTGAGAAAACCAGAATTGGGATGTGTGTTCTGGGGGGGGTGGCCACTCCATGAGAGGTCCAGAAATAGCAGCAATTTCAGAGGAGGAGCACAAAACTGATCTGGGAGGGGGTCAGTCAGACTCCAGGAGGGAATCCTGCAGACACTGTCTGTCTTGGAGAAGATCCTGGAGTCAACCTCACCTCCCACACCCTGAGCTTGGCAGCAGACCAGGTGCCAGGGAGTGGAGCTGGATGGCAGGTGTTCCAGCACTGGGGAATTCCCTGGAATCTGCTCTTTCAAAGATGCAGCCAAGGAACGGGATCTCTCCCCACATGGATGTGTTCTTGGGTGTTATTTGGGAAGTTGGAGGGCTGAATTATTTTCACCTTGTTGGCAGGCATCCTCTGACAACTTCCAGTGGCTGGGAGCTGGTGCTTCCAGCATCAAAGAAATGAGTGGTTTCCTTCTGGGGAGAAAACTAAATATTGAAATATTCTAGCAGAGGGCACGTTGAGGATATGAACAGAAAAATGCTGAAGTTGAGGAGGAAAAGAGCCAAGATGGAAGTTCAGTTAGGTGTTTTAAACAAAAAACCTGATTTTCAGGGTTTCTTTTGTCCTCTAAACCTCTTTGGGCTTTTTGCCCTCCCTGCAGAGTTTGGAGGGACGTGTTCTTGGCTCAGGCACTTGGAGAAGATGCCTGAGCTGCACACTCAGTGATTGTCATCCTTAAAATAACCTGTTTGAGCAACTGTTTGCAAACCTCTGCTGAGGGCAGGGCCAAAATTACAGCTGTTTGCTTCCAAGTAAAAAAAAAAAAAAAGCCAT
>JAOEGS010009188.1:0-43256 GCA_025447755.1 Corythornis vintsioides | reverse complement strand
ATAGCATGTTGCAATTAAAAACTTAATTATTAATATAGATTTCCTTTATGAAATTAATAATAATCATACCATTAAAATGACTTTTCTGTATAATTCATGTCTCCCTCAAAGAACATGCAAAATTAACACTTTCTAGAATCTTTAAATAATTATTAAGCTTTTTCTAACTTACCCTTATTCTAGAGTCCTTGGATGAGCTGACTTGCTTAGTGGTAAAGCTATTTTCTGAAGTAGAGAATAAAAATGTTCCTATACCAGAGTTTCCTGAACATCCTTTCCAAGAAGAACATCTCCGGGTATGTATAGAGAGAAACCTTTCATCCATAGTGTATAACTTAAATGATATTTTTTAATGTTTCAGTAATACAGAATTAGTGAAATACACAGTGTTTCAGTGTCCCTCTTAATTTTTGTATTTCTTTCTTAATTTTTCACTCACCCATGTTTAATTATGTATGGTTTATAGTAGAAGTTACACATTTGATTGCAGCTGTAAGTAACTGAGAAATAATTTAATTATCTTTTGCTTCACATCGTGAATGACTGAAGTATTGCCCTAAGTTTTACATACCTTTATTTTTGAGATTTTGTTAATATGTTTGTATAAAATGTACGTTTGTGTGAAGGGAACATGAGATGTGCTCCCAAGATTAATAAATGAGAAGAAACTCTTATTAGTTTATGGATCTCTTTATTTCCCCCCTCAGCAACTTTACAAAGTGGTACCTATTAAGGACATTAGAAATCTTTATGTCACATTTCCTATACCAGACCTTCAGAAGTACTATAAATCAAACCCTGGCCATTACCTTGGTCACCTGATTGGGCACGAAGGCCCTGGGAGTCTTTTATCAGAACTTAAAGCCAAAGGTAAGTCCTCTGATGGTAAAGAATTATCAAAGTAATTTATTTTTTTTACAGCTACATTTCCCTTAATTTTGACCTCTGTATGTTTAGTTTATAGCCCCCAACTGTTACAGAATTATGAGTTGTAAGTAATTTCATGCTTTATTTTTGTTTCTGTGGTGGGTAAGAATAAATAAATAACAGGCACTATGACTACTGAAGCTATTATTTACTGAAATCCTCTTTATCTGCCCTTGTTTAGGGAGTTATATGAACTTGGACATAATGATCTTGTCTCAATTCTGTCACTAATTTAGGGAGTATTGTCAAGTCCTGTAATGTCTGGAAGACTACAAGAGTGTATCTTGTGTCATTTTCTTTATATTACTGTGTTCCAAACAGGGATAAATCAATAATCAAATGATCTTGAGTTTGTCATATCACTCAACACAAGTCAGACCTATCTGATTTTGTGCTATGTTTAACTTGCACTGTTGCCACAGACATTAAGGAAGAGAAGGAGAACCAACCCACAGTATTCCATGGAAGGAATCTTTTAAAGGTCATCTAGTCCAACCCCTCCTGCAATGAGCAGGGACACCAACTAACTCAGGTTGCTCAGAGCCCCGTCCAAGCTGACCTTGAATGTTTCTAGGGATGGGGCGTCTACCACCTCTCTGGGCTTCTGTACCACTGTTTTATTACCCTCACTGTAAAAAAATACCTTCTTGCATCTAGTCTGAAAGGAAATGTAAGCATGTTCTTATATCCAGTCTAAGAAAACATGTAGTCAATGTTGCTGAAGCATAACAAGTAGCATAACTTGTTACAGATTTGTTTATGTAAGAGACTTCCTTTTGATTTTACAGGATGGGTAAATACTCTTGTTGGAGGACAGAAGGAAGGTGCTAGAGGTTTTATGTTTTTCATCATTAATGTGGACTTGACAGAGGAAGGACTTTGTAAGTGAAATACTGTATTGGCATTACATGTTACTCCTGCTTTGATGGGTTTGTGTTTGTATCTAAAGTGACTGATTATGTTTATAGCTTGAAAGACAATTTGTTTTAATTAACTGGTTATTCCTCTCCAACACTTAATCTAACATAGAAATCAACTTATTTGATGTTGTATTGAAGTACATCATTAAATATTTTAAAATAAATTTATTTAAAGAAAGCTGTTAATACCTTTGTGTGCTACTTAGTCATACTTTTTAGACCTGAGTTAAATGATGTTGTAAATCAGTATATTCATACATGTCCTTTGCAGTTTTCAGCATTAGCTGAGGAACTAAGCACCTTAAATTAATGTGTGAGAAAAACATGTTTAGTTCTGCCAGTGAAGTTTCATGTGTACTTAAATATCTTGATGTACCAAGGTGTAATTACAAATAAAATCTTACATATTTGTATTCATTAGAATTTTTGTGCAGAATTGAGTCATTAAGCGAGTTTTTTACTTTTTTAGTGCACGTCGAAGATATTATTTTGCACATGTTTCAATATATTCAAAAACTACGTACAGAAGGACCTCAAGAATGGGTTTTCCAAGAGTGCAAGGTATAGTGATAGGTACTTGAAATACACACTGGTTGTATTTTTTACAAAGTTTTGGATTATAAGTAGAAACAGATTCCTTGGTTGTGGAAATAGTGTTTAATGGTAATTACGTTTATTAATTTTAAAGGTGCAACATGACACAAATGGCAAGTGCATTGAGTATATCTTTTAATGTAGATATTAAATGCTTTTATAGAGCTGTGGGTTGACATTTTATGGTAGCATAATGGAGGTGGAGGAAGAACTATCTTGCTCTGTTGGCAAGGATTTTGCATAAACCTTCCTTACTTAGTCTTTGCTGAAAATGGAGGGAGGGAAGGATTGCTCTAAGGGATAACACTGAATTGGGAATGGAAATGGCTGTTATTCTACTCTTCTCTTTTTTCATGTGACAAGTTGGATAGTTGATATTATAAAGGCAATATGACATTTAATTTGCTGTTCTCACCTTTTTGAGAGGTGAAGTAAAACTTCTCATGAAATACTTCAGGTATACACTTCATTTGTTGCTGAACTGTTCATGCTTATTAGAAGTTTGCATGGTTCTGTGTGCACAGAGCAAAAATGTACAGTATCCTGTTAGAATTAAATAGTACAGTGCTTCTCAGTGACAGTGTGTAATAAAAGGGTTTAGGTACATGTGTAGTCTTACTGTTTCACTACAAATACCTGGGTAAAAAATTTGTTGTTCCACCTTAGCTGTATTTGGTGAAAACTGTTGAATCTCTTCTGTCTTAAGAGCAGATACTTTGTAGATGCATAAATTTTATATTTTTACACTGTCTACCTGTAATAGAAGGTATTTTTACTTTTTACTCTCTGCTAAAAGTCCCAATGGTATTGTTTCACTATTACTGTAAGCAAAAACAGAGGTAGTTCCATCCTCCCATCTCATCCCCATGTCTCACTCTTGAGGCTGTGAGTCAGGAGACCTAGCAAACCAGTTTGAAACAAATCTTTGAGTTTATTTTCAGATTAATTATTGCATTATCCAGACATTAACAGAAGGATGGACTATTGTTTCATTTGCATTATAACCTTAGATCTCTTTAATCCATCCTTGCTAGTGTTTTCTAAGAATGACATATTCTATTTCTGTGGATAAGACAGAAACACAATTCTTCTGTCTCTAAACTTACCCTTTGGCTGGCTGAACAAAAAGAGCAAAAAAGAAATAAGGAAAGGCTTCTGTTTGTTAACATACAGCAAACTTTGCATTGGAACACTATGCAAAGTTGTTTTTTTTCAAATTGTCAGGAAATTTAAATGTATTCAAACTGTGGGATGGATCTCTTACTACAAATAGGACCTAAAAGACATAGTCTTCCCTATGTGAAGTGCTATCTGAAATTGCTTGTGCGTTCTGTGCAACTTGGTTACTGGAAACTTTTGTGTTAGGTACTTGTCTGACTGCTATAAAATGGATACAACAAAACTCCTTCCTTATGTTATAAGAAGGAATTAAGTAGCCAATAATTATTATTGAAATATTCTTTAATATTTGCTTTTCAACCCTTCTTACATTGTTTCCTAGGATCTAAATGCTGTTGCATTCAGGTTTAAAGATAAAGAACGACCACGAGGTTATACATCAAAGCTTGGAGGAATGTTGCATGTAAGTGTCAGGTTTTTTTGTTTGCTGTTAATTGTTTTTTTTACAGTATAGTAATCATTTGATTACAATAATTACTATATGTAATCAATCATTACATATAGTAAGATGCATGATTGATATATAGTCATACAGGTATTTGCAAAGGTCCTTTGCACCTCTTGAGCATAGAGAACTAATATGCTTCATAGGTCTTCCATCTGGCAGTTAGTAAGTCACATTTCCTTCACTCTTTATGATTTTATACTTTAGACAGAACTGATTTTACAGTAGCTGGAGTTACTGTTGGATCTGTTTCAGTGTTTCTCGAGACCTATGTGCCTTGTCATTCTGTGGCTACTTGATAGCTAAATGTTCTCTAGGGAAGTATTGGAGAAATAGTGCTTGTGTTAATGACAAAATGTTTCTCAATGCTTCCATAGTTAACAAAGTTGAAATACTGCAGTAAGGAGAAGTGTTTGTATTAAGACATCAAATTAGAAATGTTTGGCTAATATGATTATGTGTTGGTACAGAAAGAATCATCATGTAGTTTATGCTTAGTCTTTACAGCTCTTGCAAAATTCAGTTCCCTCATTTTTCACTACAGGAAATGTAGGCAGGGTTTGGTGGTGGCTTTTGTTGTTGTATTTTGTGTTTTAGTTGTTTTGTTGTTGTGGTTTTGTTTCATTTGTTTGGGTTTTTTTCCTAGTGAAATTCATGCAACTTTACACATTGCAGACCATGGCCATTGCACAGCTAACGTCTCCATCTGCTCAAAGGTTTTTTTGGTTTCTTTTCAGGAATTTCTCTTAATGCTGCTACATCTGTAATTTGTCAAGTCTAAAATGGTGATTAATTTTAGAATGGTCTTTCTGTTTAGTAAAAAGCATTAGACTTGGCTGAAAAGATTTAAATAGATACTTAAAAGATCTCCTATTTGGGTTGCTGTCTCTTGCTTTTGTTCTGTCAAAAACATCTCTTTAACAAATGTTTTTCTGAAACAGTCTTTCTGTGGTCTCTGTTGGTTGGATCATTCCTGACTACAATTACTTTGTCCAGAATTAGGCCAGGAAGTTGCCAGTGTTCCAAACAGCCCGGTATTGATTCAGGACTTTTTTTTTTCCACTGCTTTTGCTGTGCATTGCAGTATGAATGGCAAACTAGCTGCTGTTAGTTGCTTAAACACTAATAGAAAAAATGTTTTCTAGTTCATGTTACTGCCTCTGAATCCTATTGAGTTTATTACTTGAATTAACCAAGCTAGAACTGTTGTTTGGTGATTCATGTGCTTAAAATACTATTTCTTTTTCATTGCTTGGAGAAAAACTTGAGTATAAATTACCATCAGTAAGTGTTATAATTTGTTAATATATTTACCAAAACAGAAAAAAACACCCCCTTTTATTCAACAAAGCAGAAGTTAATCTTTAGAGCACATTTTTGCTGGTCTAAGATCTTGCTGTCAGATTCTGTTTCATTTTTGTCATGTGTATGTTTGATGATTTCCAGGTAATTTTGTATTTTCAGATGAGAAGTGAATAAATTACTTAATCTCTTCTTCAAGCTGCTTAGTCTGCTTAGCCTTTTAAGCAGATTGTAGTTAAATAAACATTATTCAGTGTATGATGAATATTTTGGGACTTTTCAAATGCTGGATCTTTATCATTCACATTTGAAGTTTTTGTAACAGATTTGGTTGATTATCCTTGGTCTCCCCCTGTTGGCCTTTTTTCTGAAATCCTTTGTGTGAGTTTCTCTGTTCTGGAAGTAGTTTTTTGTATAATGTATGTAATTCAGAATGTCTTTTTATAATAGTTATCATCAAGAAAAGTACACCTGTATGGCAAACTGCAAGTGTTTGGTTCTTAGCTTGCCTGGTATTTTACCTTTGGTAAATAGATGTTTATCGACAAAGTTTTCCTGTCAACAACAGTAACCATTTTCAGAGGAACTTTAATTGTTTTTTCTTCTTAAATTGCAGTCTGCTTTAAGAGATTTTCAGTTTGATCCTAATTAAATAATTTTAGAACTAAAATAGTGTAAATTTGTATTATGCTTTCAGATAGTTTAATTATACTGCCCTTTAAATTACTGTAAATAAAAATTGAAATCTTGGCGAATCCTAAAATACTTAGTGGGTTTGGTTTTGTTTGTTTGTTTTTCTTTTTTTTTAATGTATTTTTTTTCCTAACTGCACTCTAGTGAGTACTTGGTGTTCTTTTATCTTTAAAAAAACATCCTCCAGGGGTCAGCATTTACCATGTTATTTTTTCTTTAGTTAACTTCAAAATGGTATTTAAATGTGGGTGACTTCTTAGATTGAGTCATAAAATATGTAAAGAGAAAATGATTATAATATGTAATATAAAATTACCTAATATAGGAGAAACTGCATAGTGATTTCATAGTTATGAATACTACTAAATCTTGCTTAAAGAGAAAGATTTTAAGACTTTGCACTTCTAATTTGAAATTGCTAAAATAATACAGATTTAGTGACCAGATGTCTATATTTTTATTTAATTTACAAAACTAGCTTTTTCATGCTCAGTTTTTGTTTAATTCCTCTACCTGTTTTGGGGGTTTGTTTTGTAGTATTACCCTATAGAAGAAGTATTGGCTGCAGAATATTTGCTTGAAGAATTCAGGCCGGATTTAATAGAGATGGTACTGGATAAATTGAGACCAGAAAATGTTCGGTAAGTTAAACTGCAATAATTTGTATTTTAACCAAAACATTGTAAGAAAGCAGATGAAATAATGTAAACAGCTCCAAAGTAAATGTCACTGAAAAAGAGCTAGTTGTTTTGCATGTTAGTGTCTCTGCTCCCCATTGAAAATAAGCACTTTTAAGTGAATGCAACTCCTCTGTTGAGACAGAAAGATCCTTTCAGTCCTTTGCAGGATGTCTTCCTCAGACTGAGATAGTTTTTAGGAAGATACTTACTCAGAATAGTTCAACTGTTACTGAGGAAAAGCCTAGTAAAATTGCCCTTCCTCACTAAATTCTTGGGACATTTTATATTCATGCTCTAATATTCATAATATGGAGCTAGGTCTGGAAATCCGATAAGAGGATGGATTTATCTTCTATATATATTTTATTTGCCCTATGGAAAGCTATGATACTTCAGATTAGTGGGCCCTCTGAAAAATGTCCGTTTATGTGGGTAGAAATAGCTGTGTTTTTAGCTGCTAAAATCTCTCAGACTTCCAGAACATGTTACGAGTGTTACCAGTACTGCTTATGGGCTTTCCTTGCTGAGTGAGTGTGCTGAACTACAAATTTCAGGGCTCAGTAAGTGCAGTAATTCTACAAAGAGCAAATAAATGAAAGTTTACCAAGTCTTGCAGTTTTATTTATTTATTTCTCTCTGCAGATATATGCTTTTTTCCTTTTTTCCCAATACAGCTTCTGATTGAGTTCTTACAGAATAGAAATGTTCTGGAATTACCCAGTAAGATGGCAGGACCATGTTTTGTTCTGCCTGACCTAACAGTGTAATTGGAAGCTGTGTAATGAAAGCAACAGGAAGCTGCAGAAAGAGAAAAGTAGAGTTTCAAGGTTAAGAATGTTTAATGCTGCTCAGGAGAACTGAATTACTTTGCTTTGTCACAGGCTTCCAAATTACACAAGACAAACTCCTAAAATAAAATTCTCACATCAAACCAGTAATTACTCATTCTTTTTTTTTCTTTTAAGTATGCCTAAAATATTAAGACCTAATTAGAGGGCTTGCTGAGCACCTGAATCCACAAACAAAAGAAGCTTGGCTTTTAATCTAAGAGGTACCATCCAATGCAAATAATTTTTTTAAAAAAGTCTTAAAATGAGTATTTAAAATGAATGGGTGCTCTATAACTTTGTGGATCTCTGTGTCTTGGCTTCGTATAGATGAAAATAATGCCACTTGGGACATTTTACTGTATGAAATTAGTTTCTGTATCACCAAGTGCTGTGGAAGAGACATTTTTTAGTAATTTTAGAGGAAGAGGTGAATATTGGAAAGAAGTCAGGTCATGCATTGAGCAAAACATAAAATATTGTTTCATAATTGTTCTGTAGAGGTTTAATTAGGACAATATGTAAATTATGTATATATATCTAAATTTATGTATAATGTAGTACAATCATAATTACTAAATGATTGCATAGTCAACAGCTATGGTAGCACATTGTAATCTGAATTTTTGTTGTTCTCATTTTGGTTCTTTTAACATATCTTTTTTTTCTATAATGTAATAAATCGTAATATTAAAACAGTGGTGTAGAGACATTGTTAAAATGTGTGAAAACAGAGATACAAGCTCCTCCTTATGATTCTGTGTATCAGTCTTATTTTATTTGAACACTTGTTTATCAGTGTTTTGGAAGCCAGATATATGATTCAGTTTCTGAATATGTTAAACACTGAAATGTTCATACAGTGTTGGATACGGAAAGACGGTGAGGCACGTATTCATGTATTTCTAGATTTTCCATATTTCAGCTTTCTGAAGTTAGAGTGAATTACTTTAAAGTTTGGGCATAAATCTTTACTATGTATGTATGACAAAATCTGTCTTGCATATTCATTTAGCTTAAGATGCACATTAATTTCTTTTCAAAACATGTTATATTTCAAATAATTACTGGTTAAAAAATGAATTTTGAACTGTATTTGCAAATGTCATGGATGTCTAGGGGTATACGAGTAACAATAAAATAAATAGAGCTACCTATGTCAGTGACAGTAGTTGCCATAGTAATAAATGCCCTTTAAAGAAGGGCCTATATCTTTGTGTGTGGGTGTGAATCTCTATGTGTAATGTGTGTGGGATATTGCAAATGAAGCTTGAATATTTCAAGAGATAATATTTTGAACAAACAATACTTAAAAAAACAAAAAATTGTTCTCTTTCTTATTGTATTAAATACCTCTGTTTTGAGTGTATTTTCATGTTAATCTACCTACCACCCAGCTTTTTGGAAATTCAATACAAGAACTTACATTTAACAGAAAATAGTTTTTAATTAATGGGAGTAATATAATTACTACTTCACTGAGGAAAGCTTAATCAAATTACAGGAGAATTTGAATTTTAACTGTTTTTAAAATTGCTTACAAGCAACAAGTAAACCAATTTTTTAAATACTGATTTAGTAAACAAGGTACAGGTAATTAATCAGACCTGCTATTTAGCACAGCTTTAAAATGTGGCTCTCAATATCTACCGTTTTCTTGCAGTGTTATCTTGGGGGAGGATACCTTTAGTAAGGTAGATTGGGTCTTTGTTATTAGCCAGAGAACTTCAAAGCATGTGCTTGTTTAAACTTCCATAAATTACTAGAGAAATTAATATGTATAAAATACATTTACAGACTCTTTAAGCCTATGAAATGATGCTGGATGCCCAAGACCACTTTGAGTTTTTTATGTTTCTCCTGTTGCTGGTTGTACAAGCCTTTGTACACTTCCCATCCATTTTGACAGTACTTCAGCATAAAATAGCCATAATTAATCTTGTTAAAAATTACTAGTGTGAGAAAGTAAAGTGCAGAGAATACCAGTAGAGGGAAGAAGTTCCAGTCTATAAAATGTGATCAGAAGCAAAGCAATAGTGGTGGCAGTTTTTATAAGAATTGACAATGTTACATGGTGTGCTTTTTCAAATATGTAAAAAGCAGGTTCTTAACAATGTTTTCTTAGTTATAATAAATCTATATTATTTATAAATATAAATTGCAGTTGCAGTTCTGCATTCCTTTTTGTCCTTGGCTTAAAAAAAAAGGGGGGCAAGAAAAGATCAAGATGAGGAAGAATCTTGTTAAAGGAAGAAGTAATTCTAAAATTATAAGAATTTAGCCATAACTTATTTGAAGTTTTAATAACCAAATAAGGTAATTGTTTACTATTATATCTATCTTTTATTGATAGTAATTTTGTAGGTTTACCTCATTCTTCTTTCATTTGACAAAACAACTTGCTGGAGAGGGAAATATTTATCTACAGTTGGAAATGGTAGACTAATTTCAAATAAAGAGTGGGTATTTTTTCAAGATGGAGCACACCTTGAGCAAATACTAACTGAAGATTATCAACTTCAGTGTTTGAAGCATTGATCCTTCAGATAATGGAGGTAGTTGTTTCATCTCAGCTTTTCCAATTCAGTGCTGTCTATGTGACTTTTCAAGTAGGAAAGTGTAGTACATTTAGGCTGGAGAGGCACAGTGGTGGTGGTGTTTTGGAAACTAATTTTGGTAGAATAGGTGTGGTTTTTTTACAGGAACTTCTCCAAGTTTTTCTAATAGGATAGGAATGGTGACTGAATCAAAAAAGCTTGTGATCAGAGAAGGATGGTCATCCAGTAACTTCTGTGTATGTGGGTCTCAAGCTAATCTTGGGCTTAAAATGTCTTGGATCTCACCCTGCTTTCTTCTAGGTGCTTGTTACTGTGATTTCTTTTTCTGTGCTGAAAGAAATGTTGCATTTAATCTTCCCTCAGGACTCACCAGACTGTCTTCTCACTTTACCTGGTTTTAAAAAATAGATTATAATGATCATGTAATTTTAAGCATTTGAATAAAAAATCTAAATACTGGGAGATAAAGGGACTTTGAAAATAGGAACATACCTGCTTTTATAGCCTCTTCAGTTTATTAGTAAAGAAATTATATGTTCTTTTTGTTGCAGAGATTTTAGTAGGGCTTAAAGATAAAAATACAAGTAGGTTGTTTCTCTGAAGTTTAAATAGCCACAGCTATGCCTATAGCTGTCCTGTTAAGGCTTAAATATAAATACATACAAACTTAGAGGTAGACCAACGATTGATTAAATGCAGTTTTCACAGTGGAATTCAGAAAAGCATTGATATTCTAACATGGATTGAATGAGGCCTGCACGAGGCCTATAACGATATAACAGCAGGCATGCCTTGAGTTTGAATGGTGTATGATCAGAGCAATGATAAAAAGTTATTGCTTATTATATGTTGAGTAAAATGATGCTATTGTTTGCTCTTGCCATAACATCACATCTTAGTTCTCCTTATGTTCAGACTATTTGTCTTCTCTGAAGTGATAACTCGGAAAAGGAAACCCAAAGCATTAAGCCAAATTTAAGATTCTTAAGTCTCATGTTGCCTTTTCCTGCTTCTCTAAACGATTCGTTTTTTCAATATAGACTAAAAAGTTATGGTTATCCTTCTCTGTAGCTTCTGCGATAATACTGCAAGCTGATTTTTTTCAGATGTAAAAGTGTGAGTTTTTTCTGTAATTTTAGTGTGAATTTAATGTTTTTATTCAGGTCATCAGGTGTTTAAAGATCTGAGCTGATCAGAATTCCCTATTTTCATGTGATTGAACAAAGTGTTAACTTGTATATAGTACTTTATTCTTTCTGGACACATTAAGCACTTTTTGAAGTTAAAAGTAGAATGAAGTCAACTAGGACTTTTTTCATCTTTTAGTTAACTAAGATACTTCAGAGTTTAGCAAAATGTAACAAGGAATGCAGTTTATTCATATATTTTATTTTAAATTGTTGAAAAAATAAAACCTCTTGAGGAAAACAAAACCAACTTTTTAAACATTGCTAGAAGTGATTTCATAATATGTTACAAAGATTTGAGAAAGCCACTGTGGATTTGCATTTTTAGTGAGCTGTCTTGAAAAAATGAATTGAGATTATAGATGCTAATAAAAGGGTCGCTTTATGGTTTAATTTTTTTTTATTACCTCTGCATTTATGTGTATCTAGTAAACTTAGCAGCCCAGTGGCTCATTTCCCTCTTCTGTAACTTTTTGTCATTAATCCGCTTGATCAAATTGTTTATATTAATAAAAAGCTGTGGCTGTTTGCTTTGAAATACCTATGGTTCTAGTTTTCCACCATTTACTGATATTTATATTCATTTTTACCTTTCTATTCTCTCTTTTAATGAAAAAATTTGTATATGTCTCCTTATCCTAGCTTCACACATTGGAGATTTTTCCTAATTTGTTTTGGTTTTATGCCTTGCATAAACTGTGTCCTATAATAATTTAGTTTGAATTGACTTGAATTTTTCCTTTGTATTGTGGTTTTATTTGTGATTTATAATATTTATAAATTTCCTATTCAAATTCAGCTACACTAAGGACTTTTCTTGGTTTCTTTATTGGGGTAGCTGCATACATAGTTAGGAGAATACTGTTCAATATCTTTTTTTAAAGTTTAGCTCTTTGACTGTTATTTACTTATCAAACTGTTTTAAAAAGTATGGAAAAATATCCATACTCCCAGATGGTAGCAAGTAGCCATATGTGCTTCTATTTGAACCATAACAGGAAGTTTTCATATTCTTCTCCCCACTGCCTCCCTCACACTATACTTGTTGCATTCAGTGGCTTAATTTCCCTGAGAAAAACCTTTTTAAGATGTTAAGTGTAATTTTTTACTTCTTCAGACTGCAATGGGTTTTGCCAGCCATCTGTGAAGATAAGGGAGTAGATTTGGCATGTTTTGCAGTCTTAGAAAAAATATGATTTTCCCATCATTTCCAATACAATTTATGTCCCCCCATCATTGCAGAATAAATGCTCTTATTAAAATTAAAGAAGCCAGTGACTCATCAGATTAAGCAACTAAAGAACATTTTCCCCTGGATAATAAATAAACTTTTTTCCTCTTTTGATATTTGGAGTGCAGCACTAATACTGTTCTAGAGGGAAGAAAAATAAAATGAATGCTAAAAGTACTGCTAGAGAAATTTCTAAGGTCAAGAATTTCACAGATAGTGAGGAAACACTTCAGTGCAGTTAGTGATGCTCATCCCTGATGATAAACACGTTACAAATATGGAATGTGTGTATTCATTTTTTAATTGCATTGTATCTAAGATTTTGAAAATCACATTTTTTCACTTGTTGGCAGAGACTTAGTTTTATTAAATCCTAACAAATAATTTGTGTTTTACAGAATGATGGTAATGCGGTACTCTAGCAACATCTCTCTGCTTGTAGTTTTTACTTCCAATAGTGATTTGGGGTATGGAGAGGGCGGGAGGATTCCATGAAGCAGACCTGCTTGAAGAATTGCAGTGCTCGTATCCACAATTTCAATTTTTATATGTTGAGCAGACAGAATTATTTTTAGCTGTTTAATTTTAGTATATTCCTCCAGCAAGTGTTTGGGTGCTTGAATTGTCCCTATTGCTTGAGCAGTAGGGACTCAGTACATTGGAGAAGAGTAGAAAGAGGGAATGTCTACTAACAGACATCTATGTGTTGCAACATAAACACCTTTGTCTTGTTGCTCAGACCACATGACTGTTGGAATTTTACCAAGAGAATCGTCTAGCTTAGGACTCTTAATTTATTTGTTTTATTTTTATTTAATGGATGGGAAGGCTTGGTATGTTGCTCTGAAATTCTAATAGACTTTTAGATTTTTTTTATAGTCTCTTAGCAACTTCATCTGTACATTCTTAGAGCTTTTGCTTACCAGCTGTCCTAAGTTTTAATGAAAAATGTAATAGTATATTTCTATGGCTCATTTTAATGTAAACAACAATTTCTCTAATAGATTTCACATTGTTGACAAAGCTAGTGTCTGCTGGGTTGCAAGAACAAATAGTCTCTAGGATTAAAGTGCTTAGTTCTTTGCTGCATATTTATTTAGTATTATTCCTTTTGTATAAAAATTTAAGTAGATGTCATGTGTGAACAGATATGAAACCATTTTACATAGATTCACAAGAAAAATATTAACCATTTCTATTGCAATTTGCAATGAGAGATGAAATCTATTTCAAAGATTAATAATTTCTTTCTGGTTTGAATATTGCATAACTTTTGCAGAGGAGCAGGGGTTGTTTTGTGTATATGTGTGTGTGTTCATGCTAATCACATGGCTCTTTCAAAGGTGAGGAGTAAAAATGTCTCAACCTGGAGGAAATCTCCTTCTGCGAAATGTGAGATTTTGTTGCTTGGCTTTTATGATTTAAAATATTGTCTCAAAGTGAGATAGTTTGTGGCACAAGTCCTGCTTCAGTTTTTTCTTTAATCCATTGCTAGAGAATGGTCTTTACAGATCTACTTGTCATTTATTTAAATGCATCTAGTGCTAGTTATTTTACCCTACTATTCTCCTGCTACTCAAACTGCAATGCACTTGAAAATCTTCAGAATAGGGGAATCTAGAACTAAATGCAGCAGAATCCTTTTTTCTTCAACCTTCTTGGATCATTTAGTCATTTATGTGTAAATATGAGATGCCAAATGAGTGATGCGGACATAGGCATTTACAGTATTAACAGTCTGTGTGATTACATTTTTCAGTGTTCTGCAAAACTCATCCCAAGTTTCTCTAGTAAGGTATTTGTATAGTAAAATACCACAGTCTGAGGCACATCCATATGCATGTTTCGATTTATGCTCTACTTTGTCATGTACATTAGAAATAGACAACAGAATGTTCATGTCCTGAAGATACAGGGATTAAAGTAAAAGACCCAAAAGCACTTACATTACTTTATGTTTTGGTATTTTAATATGCATTTTAGGCGTCTCCACAAGTTTGGCAAATTCATTACTGTGCCATTCAGCATCTGGTGACCGTAGGAGGCAACTGCTACATTCTTTGACCATCTCAGAATTCTTGCAAACATCTATTTACTCTTAAAGCAAGCAACTTATTTCTACTGAATGCTTTTTTGTGCTGTAGGTTGTTAAAAAACATTAAAGGAGTTTTCTTGATACCTATTAAGAAGACTACTGAAAAAATACTGATATGTTTGGAATTTTCTTTGTTCTGAATATCCTGTTACTTAGGTATATTCTTTATCTCGAGAAGCATATGGATAATGCTTTTAGTTATACAGTTTTGTTTTAGCATAGCCCTGTGACAAACAAGGAGTTAAACTCAATGATCCTTATGGGTCCCTTCCAACTTGAGATATTCTATGATGCTATGATTTAGATTTCTCACTGAGTATGAGTCTGTTTTGTTGAATGTAAAATACACTAATCTTCCTACTTCCCTTGAAAAAAACCCCAAAGAGCAACAAAAAAAAAAAAAAAAAGGGAGAGAAACAACTATTAGTCTGACATGAGAAATTGAGCATTACACAAAATGAAGAAATTTTCCTACTATCAGATTATGAATTGGGAGAGTGAAACTGCAGTAACATAATCTAAAATGCCAGGTCTAGACTAAAATTTCTATAGCCAATATTTTTACATCTGAGTGTTGATATAGATGGTATGAAAAATATATTCACTTCAGTGGTTTTGTAGATCATCTCAAAGACTGATTTCTGTGTTTTCTGGAACAAGGACATAGTCTTAAAAATAGAGAATGCATGCAACAATAATTGTGTGTAACTGTAGGTTGTAACACTTGGAAAAAAGCCAGTAAAATTAATTGATGCTAATAACCTGATTTCATTATTTAATTCTGTGTGTATACTGGTATATATATTTGCTGCCCAAAAGTACTCTGTCCAGGGACCATTTCCAGTAATAAATGCATTCTAGTGATGGAATAGAAGTAGCGTTATGAGCAATTTCTCACAGCATTTTCTCAGGCACATTCACAGCAAAGTGCTTTGTGTCTTTGTTTTCAGAGTTGCAATAGTTTCCAAGTCTTTTGAAGGAAAAACTGACCGAACAGAAGACTGGTATGGAACGCAATACAAGCAAGAAGCTATTTCTGATGAAGTTATTAAGGTATGTCCAAACTATGAATATATTCTAATAACTGTAAGTGAAACACAGTGGTAAATTCTTTGTTAAATCTTCCATTTAGTTGAGGGAAGAGCTTAAATCTACTGCTCTGCATAGCATGATAATTGTACATTTACTCTTTAATATTATGATAAGTAAGGATCTTATGTTAGCCTTTAGATTTCAAATTACGTAGGACAGGTAAATTTTAATGGCTTAAACCATGTTAAGTACTAAGTACATGGAATGTTTTTGCTATAAAAGTTCCACAGTATATGGTGCTACTTAAAATGCAAGCATTATCTTTTTAAAACTTATATGTCTTTATTAAATGTTAATAATCTAATCTGTTCTTAAGAAAGGAATCTTTTTACAACTGCTATGTGTAACTGCATTTCTGAAATTGATTTTTGCAACTTAGAAAATTAGTATATTTTGCCTACAAGCTTCTAAAAATGAAAATTCCAACAAAGAAGGTGAGCAAATACTTTATTGAAATTTATTATAGATCTATCCCTTTAAGAAGATATGGCTGTAAAATATAACCAAGAGCTAAACTGAAGCTGCTGAGCATACTTTTAACAGGCATTGCACAGGAGCACTTCCTTTAGCCTGTCCATACCTATGTTATTGATTAGAATTCTTGCTTATGTATTTCATTTAATTCCTTCATTTGGATGAGACATAGCACCACCTTCCACTCTACATTAACCTTTTCAAAATTACTTTTTGTATTTAGTCTTCACCCTTGAAGTACTTCATCCTGCAGATAGCCTTCTTCATCTTGGTTTTCCAGATATTTTTCTCTCTTTCTGTATTTACACACAATCTAGTAGAACACATTTTTAGATCTTACGTCTCAGCATAAAATAAGTAAGTATATATCCATTGATTAAGCAGAAATTCTACATAGCCTCATTGTTTCTCCTATTTATCTAGAAATGGAAAAATGCTGACTTGAATGGGAAATTCAAGCTTCCAATGAAGAATGAGTTCATTCCTACCAACTTTGAGATTCTGCCATTGGAAAAAGATGCAACACAGTATCCTGCCCTTGTCAAGGTAAGCTATCTGTATTTGTTCTGTTTGCTAGTTAACCTTCTGGGAAGTTAGCAATTAATTCATAATGTGTTTTTATAATGAAGATCATGTCATATTCCAAAGTATAATAAACAGAAAAGTACACTATTTAAAGATACTGCTAGAAAGATAGTAGGAAGTTAATTCTTGCTAAACTTTGGATTATGACTGTTCGTGTTCCTACAAAAATGAAACTATAAACAACTTGTTTTCTCTTTGCCCTTTTGGAAGTTTGTTAACAATTGGTAGAAACAATACTAAAGGAGTTTGTTCAGCAGAAGGGTGACAGCCACTGTTAAATAGGAAAAAGTTTCTACAATTATATGTGTGCTTTAGCTTGAATACTGAATTCAGATACACTTTTTGCATACTAGATTAATATATTTTATTTGCCTATCTACCTCAATGCAGAGATACTCTTCAAGAAAACATTTGTTCTGCATAGGGCATTTTAGGTATATACTTGAAGCAGTTTTCTTAACAGAGGAGGACTTCGACCATATGCTTATGTTCATCCTGAACTTGAAACTCTAAACCTCAGCAGGGACACATACTACAGCTCTATTAAGTAACACTAATTGCATTGCTACAGAAACCTGATGGTCCTTCCCTGTCTCTGTAGCAACTAGGCTGTTGATCCACACAAAAGCTTTGCTTTAAGGCATGATTGCTTTAGAAATGTAGTTTTTCCTCTCCCTTGAAAATGTTTTCTGAGGGAAAATGTTTTTTATAAAAACTTGATGAAATAGACTATTTTGTCTGCATCTCTTTCATTTTCTCCCTAGCTATACATCTGTGCCATTTTCCTTTTGTGGGCCCTGACATTTCTCTGACCCTCCAGCAAAATATTGTAAGAACTAAATCAGTAGAGTTTAGCTGTACAAAAAAAGGCATTTTTTTTTTCTGCTGTTTTATATGCCTAGTGAACTGGAAATGGACCAGTGTGTGGAGAATGGGAGGGAGTGGCACATCAATGCAGGAACAGGATGCAGATTATCAATGGCAGCAGGTCACTAGTCACCTCTGTTCTAGTGGCAGGTCTTGCCCTGAAAAATCCTCAGGAAAGAGGGCAGTGAGGGTACCAGATTCAGCCTGAGGCCTTGTTGTTGCAATGGACTGCAGCTAGCCATCTTCAGCTCTTGTATCAGGTCTCAAGTACTACAGACAGGCTCTGCTGTTCATCATCCTGTCCCTGATGTCAGATGTATTCTAAACCACCTGGTAGCAATTGAATAAAAATTTTGTTGTGTCAGAGAGATTTAATTTGGCTTTTTTTTATGAGTTGAATGTTATGGAGAGGAAGGTGTGGTGTAAGAGCCAAGACATTTCTTTTATACAAAAAGGAGAAAAGTACCATGCCAAATCCCTTAGAAGCAAAGAACATCTGCTCAGAATATGAGAATATCATTTTACATTTAAAATTTCTCTCTTATCTATAACAATGTTAGGAAAAGTTGTGGGTGGGATAAACTAGAGTTGTAGCAGAGAGTATCCCTTTCACAGCTTTTGTTGCAATATGGGATTGTTTAGATTCTTTCCTGAACTAGGGAGATTATTCTAAAACTTTTTGGTAATAGTTCTATGAACTAATTTCTGATTAGTTTTACTACTTTCTCTATATGTGTATGTGTTGTTTTTTGTTACCAATGTTACTTTAAAAGAACATACAATGCATTAATGTTTTTATTAAAATAATTAAATACACAATTAATTTCTTAGGCTAAAACATGACAATATACTGCTGTATGCTGCATAATGGTACATCTTTTAATGCCAGCATTGGCAGGGAATTTTATTCAGCTAACTCTGTCTTTGATCACTCCTGCTCTATAAAAGTACTTCACATTTTGATCAGAAATGCTGGAGCCATTTCACTGCTTGTTAAGGTGACAAATGTTAAGAAGACAATCTCAGTAAGGATAAAGTATACACAAATTGATATAGCAAGAATATGAATTTAAGTTGACAACAGTAAAGTGAGATTTGAAGTGATTAAGAGATTTAAAAATAGTGTAATATATTGCAGTTAAAAGTTAGGTGACTCTAACATCTTTTCTTGACACAGGACACTGCTATGAGCAAACTATGGTTCAAGCAAGATGACAAATTTTTTTTGCCAAAAGCTTGTCTCAACTTTGAATTTTTCAGGTATGCAACATTAAGTATATTGTTCTCCAAAAGTGTCTTGTTTGTTGGGGATCTGCATTTCTGTGGCAAAAAAATTTCTTGCATGTATTGAGGCTTTAAAATATTTGTTCTTACTCAGGAATGTGCAGTAATAGACAAATAGGAGGAAGGCTTATGTAAGTTATGCAGTAGTTGAGTAGCAAGCAGTTTGATGTGCTCCATCTATATTATCAGGGAAAAATTATATAAAAGTACTTCTAAACCAAATTTAATTCTATGTTTTAATTCCTACACCTGGAATTTGCCTGCTGGTGGAACATACTACATATTTCAATATACTTCTTTAAAAGTGGGTGTATTATTTTTTAATTAAGGACTGAATCACAACTATTTTAAGAGTGCTTTCTTCATAAAATGCTATTCTGATAATGGTTTTAGGTTCAAATTCTGTTTTAATTTGCCAGTATAATATTCTATGTGCTTAAAATTGTGATATGTTATTTAGCTGACAATAACAACTGATTTTGGTTTTTTTATAAAAACACTGTCTGTACTATCAATGAGTGTGTGATTTCACCTCAAGATGCATGATAAAGTGTTGTATATTAATCCTGTCTTGTATTATTTTCATCACAGGAAATATCTATTTTTTTTAAAGCTGACATGATGATGTACCTCCTTAGTGTTCCTTTCAAGTAATAATTTTGAACTTCTGAAAAAAAACCAAAACTAACAAACAAAACAAAAGCCTGTCTTTAAAGAGAAACTGGCTTTGTGCTAGACTACTGAAAGTGAGAATCATTTCAGGAACTCTTCTCCTTTGGCCTGATTAAATGATTCAATGATACTGTTGGAAAGGCCATTATGTGAGCTCTGATAGTTTCTCATGGATGCACTGCCGTGTCCTTATTTTGAGAGACCACTTGAAATTTTTCTTGGCAGAATTTAGCTCTTTTTTCAGAGAGTGTGAGATCTTGGTATTGGTGTTGATACTAGTTTGGGAAAATTGTTTACCAGGGTATTCCTCTTTCTTTTTGCTGCTTAAAACCTCAGGGCAAACATTACAACTCTTTAAACTTTGATGTGCCACGAAATGGAAGATCAAAATGGTAACTGCCCATCTCTTACTCAGAGAACAACTGTCATTAGCTGGTGACTTTCCCTTTCACTGTATTTGACCAGAACCTAAAATAGAATTTTACTGATGGACACCAAGTTTATGTTATGCATTTAGGGGTTTAAAAAACAGTTCCAAATGAAATATGAGTGATCCAATCTCTATACCAGTCTATGAATGATTAAAAGATAATATGAAGAGCAAACAAAGGTGTATTGTGCATATGTGCACATACTTACAATAGAATTATAGAATGGTTTGGGTTGGAAGGGACCTTTGAATGTTAATTGTTAAAACCCTCTTGTAATGAGCAGGGACATAGCTACTATGTGGTGGTAGTCTTTCCCAGTTAGGTTTGTACTTTTGTTTCAATGAGTCCTTTAAAAAAAATAAGATTACTTGAGCTTTACTGACTAAAGTAATGGAATCATACGCCTCTTTCCTCCTAGGAATGGTTATCGATGGAAAGCTGGCTCTTTTCCTAGAGTTGAGGACAAGGATTTTTTTCCATTTCTTTAAATATAATTTTGATAATTGCATATGAATGAATGTGAGGATATTTGACAATGGTGGGTACATCATCTCCAGAAGAAATTTGAAGTAGAATTGTCTGGGCTTAATACTTAAAGATTCGTATTTAATCTCTGCTTTTTGAGACTGGTGATGCTGATGGTCATTGGAGGAAATGGTGAAATGAATAGTGTTTATTCATGAGACTTGATAAAATTACCCATAGATGTTTTGGCCAAGTGACTTGGTGAATAAAGCCATCTTATTAACACAGGTTTTCATAAAAAGATTTAGTCTTAACTCTAGCTCAGAATCTAATGGCTGTGCTGCCTTAGAGCAGATAACAAGAATCTGTTCACACAATCTGTTCAGTGAGACAGAAAAAACTAGGAGGGTTTCTTCTGCCTGCAGCCCTGATCATAATGAATCATTGAAAGAATTCCTGACCCTGATGTTACAGCAGCAACTGCTTTGTAGATTAATTAAGAGGAAGACGATGAGAGTGGTTTCTCCATCAAACATACAGATCCAGTAGGAACAATCTGAGTATATGAGTTTGCTTTTACATGGCACAAGTCTTGCATTCAAGAAGCACCCCAGTAAAACCCTCTGACATGGGATTTACTGACATTCTTTAGGCTGGACAATAAGCTTTTGCTTTTGTATGAACTATGACTTAAGAACCAACTTAACAAGTTTCCTTTTTTAAAAGGATGCAAAATAGCAATGTAATATGCTGTTGTTTTAAAAACTTCCAAAAGGTAATCATAAGCTCTGTGCTTCACGAATCCTAAGGTTTAGAGAGATAGATGCTAAAAATACGTTAATTATTTTACCTAGATGCTCACTTCCTTCAAGCAACATAAGTTGCATTATAAGGTAACCCAGGATCATATTTCAGTATTGAATCCAGCTGTGTCACTTTCACTATCAGTGATTGAGTTGTTCTTCACATCTAGTCCAAAAAAGGTAAACTAGAAATAAGCATTTATTTACTAAGTTTTCAGTAATAGAAGGCAACCCCCAGAACAGTGTGTTACAATAATTGTTTTCTGCTATTTTTCACTGGAGGATTAATGATCTAAGACTACTAAGTCTTCATTATTTTCAAAACTCCTTGGTGGCCTTTGCTAACTAAATGAGCATATAGAACATGCATAACTGATACAGACACAGTAAACACAGGCTCTTCTCTAATAGGTTTTTTTTTTAACCCTTATCCTTCCTTTCCTTATCTAAAATGAAGGCAAAGTCATTGCCTTACTAAAAATTAATAGGGGCCTTCATAAAAATACCTTTGACATGTATTTTAAAGTTATAAATGTGTGTTGTGGTGATGTGATCTTCTCCCCCTGCACCCCATGTTGGTATACACTATGAAATACAATGCTATGTAGGCCTAAACATATATCTCTGAATATGTCCATTAGTGACTGCTTAGGGCAAATAAATACAAATAGTATGGGTTTGAATTGTAAACCATATCCTGACAAATTGTTTTAGATACTGATGATTATTTCTGTGAAATTGGTAATGAATTTCTGTGCACTTCAGAGGTTTTAGAAATAAATTTTCAATCATAGTACAAATAACTTGTCTGGGCTTTGCAATCCTTTGAAACATACAGATATTTAACAGTCAGCACAGTTGAAACATGGCTTGAGTCTTTGAGTTGCATTTCTCTTTTTGAGAAATATATTACAGTTTTTTATGTTATCAGGTGCTTCAGTAGAGCATGTATGCCTGTTGCTATTTAAAAGAACACAAAAATCTGTTGTCATGAAAATGGATGTCAGAACTTCTTTCCTGAGCTGAATGTGTAATGTACTGCATATTTTTCATACCACAAATTGCTAATGTCTTGATTTTTGTAGTAAAAACTACTATTGTTTTCTGACAGTGCAGAAGTACAAGTTAATGGCCAGTACATGACCTTTTGTTTCAGTCTATTAAATTATGATGGTTATTTGGGGTGTATTTAGTTTATTTTACTCCTCATGAATTCTGACTGTACAGCTAAGTAAATATAGGGTGTCTTGATCTGTGAGCACAAATGTCTCTGGAATCTTCAGTATACTTAGGCATCACTCAAACTGTTAGAAAGCTAAAGAATTCTTTTCAGGTCTGTTCATATTTGACTTTGAAATAGGAATCCTTCATAATGGGATCCAGCAGCATACTCACAGTAAATATTGTTTCCTTCGGATCAAACTTAAAAGGCCAAAAGAAACAGATAATTATTTTTAAACTGCATATTTTACTTTCAACATTTTCTTCCAGCCCATTTGCTTACGTGGATCCCTTGCATTGTAACATGGCCTATTTGTACCTTGAACTACTCAAAGACTCCCTCAACGAGTATGCATATGCAGCAGAACTAGCTGGCTTGAACTATGATCTCCAAAATACCATCTATGGGATGTATGTAAGTACCCAAATCAAGGAAAATCTTGGAGCCTTAAAACTACTTCCACTCATCAACATTTTATATTGATTTGATGGAAGGACTTTTATTTAAAAAAATGGGTCTAAGGCTGTTACTCCTTTTGATCTTGGTTGTTAACCATCCTTTCTTTAATTTGACTTTTAAGATGAATTTTGTTCAAAGTCTTCAATGATCTTTCCATTCATACTAAGAAAATTTTCTTCTTTATTTTTATATCATTCATGAAATTCTTAGTTGCAAAATTTGTTTCTCCATTTAAAAAAAAAACAAAAAAAAAAAAAAAAGAAAAAAAAAGCAATCCTAATCCAAGCTTACATATTTGTTTCAGTTTGTCAGATATCTATTAAAAACTTCTTCCTGAAGGGTAGAAGATCCCCTTCTCCTATTATTAAATAAATGGTAGAGATTTTCTTGTTTAAGAACTACTGATCATGAGGCTGCATATACATACTCTTCAGTCATGTTTCTTCATCCATTATTTTGTCAGTGCTTGAGGTATCAAAGCATTTCTTTTGTTTTTCTTTTTGTTAGTCGCTACATTTATGCTGATCCTCTCCATTGCAACATGACATACCTGTTTATCAGGTTATTGAAGGATGATTTAAAAGAGTATACATATGCAGCACGCCTCTCAGGTTTGAGCTATGGCATTGCATCAGGAATGAATGCAATACTTGTAAGTAAGAAAAAAACAGGAGGAAATGAAACAGCTTGGGAGTTGTTGAGCTTGGAGAAAACATTTGACTTCTGCATTTCTAGATGAGATGGTTTATGTGGGTTTTTTTTCCCTTGCATAAATCACATGAATTAAAGGCAAAGCACAACTGTATTTTAATCAGTACTGAGTGACCTGTTTCTGATTGCAGTGTCTTGTGAATGCGTGTGCAGTGCAGTCGTTGCGTTCTAGTTCACATTTTTACTTGCTTGCATGGTAATCTTGAAAATATTGCTGGTTTCTATATAAAAAGATTAACTTTTCTGTTGAATGGTTCTCAACTCTACAGATTTTGTTATAACTCTCTAATTCTGCTGAAGTGAATTGTGGAAATGGATTGTGCATGTGTTCATTAGAATACAATGCTGGATATTTATGGATTTACCTTAGTGTTTGTTTTTATTATGTGTTTTGTAATCCGTTTTAAAGTGGTGTCAATACTTGATAAATACTGTTATGATAAATTATTTCTTACTCAGCTTCTCCTATGATATTTATGATAGGAGATTTTAATACTCTTGAATTTCTGTTAAAAGCTTTTATTAGCCATGATTTTATACTAAAATATGTTTTGAAATTTTCTGAAGTGCTGTTTTCCAAAGCATGTCAGTGAGAGAATATAGTGGATGTTGTCTTTATATTTTCTGTATGAGAGAGAGTGAGTGCTGCGGTTTCTATCCCACACAGATCTCATTTCCTGGTAGCATTCACTTAATCTACTGCAAACATGGCTATTTATTCTCAATTTCAAAACGTGCTGTTGTTTCCATGGTCAGAATTAATTCATTGGAAAAAAAGAAAGAGGAGGGGTGTGCATATGTGTAATTTTCTTCATTTTTAGTTACAGTTTAGAAGTTTTTAGAGTAATTTTAAATATTAGCTGGGTTTTTGTAGGATCTTCTATATTCTTTGATTGTAAATATTCTGTTTTGATGTATGAAAGTAAATTTATTCCATAGAACCTTATTCTATATCATGGGAACTTTTATAGTCAATAGGTGTAACTATACACTGTTGATACTTTAAGTGAGGACAGATGCTATACTGAAAACAATCACCCATGGTGATTGTTGAACAGTTTGGGTTCTTATGCTAATTTAGGGTATCAGCTTTTGTCATAAATCCATTTATGATAGCCTTTTCTTCAAATTAATGTTTCAGGTATGTTTTGGCAATTATAGAAGAAGAAAATATATTTCTATTAGAAAGCAGGAATTAATCTGTATGTTTGTTTGTATTTTGTTTTACCCATAATAATTAAATTGCACAAATCCAATTAAATTTCTGCTTTGATATACCAAATTTTAAACTATTTTTCTTCCCCGATAAAGACTTCTAATGTCTTTATCCACTAGACAAACTTCCAGTAGCTTGATGCAGTCATATAGTAATTTTAAGTTTGTATTGTTTTGTTTTGTTTTCATATGACCAAGTTTGTTTCATATATACTTTCATTAAAAAAGTGTATTATTAATTGATATCTCATTACAGTTGTAGACTAATTACCTTGGTGTTTGAGCAGCGTTGTGGTTATACACTGTGCCACTGTTGACAGTACCTCTTGTAGTACTGCTTCCTTCCCCTCACATAAAATATCTTTTTGAGCAACAAGATAAGCATGAAACAAGGTTAAAAATAAATTGGAGAGAATATGTAAGAAGGCTGTGAATCTGGCTTTCACTAGTAAAATGAGAAACCTAGAGTAAAACTATTTCAGTACTCCAAATGTACAGTTTACTGACTGGACTCAATACTTGTAATAATGAAAAATATGTATTCTGATACATATGTACAATTTGCTTACATCAGCATGGAATTACATTAATTGTCTGCATTCATGTACAGTATTATATTTGTCGGTTATCTTTTGATGGATAAAAGAGGTTTATGTCAAAATGAGTTAATGTTGAATAACCTTGAATTTAGAGTGAGTGCTGAAAAAATGCTGTTCATTGAATTATACAAGACTTGGTAGTTGTTTTATTCTTTTTCTTCCACATTTAAAGCAAATTATGCACTTTTTCCATAGCTCTCTGTAAAAGGTTATAATGACAAGCAACATATCCTGCTCAAGAAGATCATTGAGAAAATGGCTACTTTCGAGATTGATGAAAAACGCTTTGAAATTATCAAGGAAGCGGTAAGCTACGTGAGACATGGACATTTTGGATTAATTTAAAATGGAATGTATTGAATTGAAATGAAACATGAGGGCTGATTATCCATGAAAATACAGAGTGAAATTCTGCCTCATTGGCACTGCATAAGCTTTATTCTTAAATTTTTTATGTGGCAGTGAGTTCCGCGGAATGTTTGCATTGCATTATTGGTATTCTTGAAAATAACTGGCCCAGGAATCTTTTTTTCCATCAGCCTTTCTAATGATTGACCAGGGGATTGCAACTTGAGTTGACAGGAGTAGAAATGTAAGAAGGGGAAAACAGGAGGAAATCTTATCTTTATATCTTGTTATACAATTTGGAAAGGCCCCAGTGGGATGTAGCAATAAAAGAGGAAAAAAATGGATGAAGGGGAAAAGGAAGTGTTGAAAAGATTTGCAACATTTCTTGTCCCCATATGTGAAGAGAAGCACTGCGCCTGGACCAAGATCCTTTGGAGCATAAATAACCAGCTGGTTAAGTACTTGTTGACTTCTGGCAGTCTCACTTTATAAATTTAATGACTGATCTATATATATGATTTTTAAATTAGATTTTTTTTTTTATCTCCTGAAGTTATGAACGGTGATTATATTTGCTAAACCAAAGAAGATAGATACATAATTGTTCTTCTGGTTCTTTATTTAAAGCAAGACAGAGGTAAAACAAAGGAAATGAACAAATTGGATGCTGGCACTTGTGGGAAAGAGGTGCTGGGGAGGTATAGAGGGGTGCACTAGGATTAGACTGGTACTGGGGAACAGTCTAGCTTTTGGGTCAGAAAGCTTGAAAATAGTCTGGAGCAGACGAGAGAGCTATGTCTGCAGGGGAGATCTCTCAGTCTTTCTATTGTCTTAATTTAATTCTCTGCTGCTGGTAATTTTTGGACAGGTGAGTGGCCTAGACAGGTACCAGGGCCATCTGTAGTTAATTACTATTTAGTAGGAAATTTGAGCAGGTGGACATAAAACACTGGGTAGAATTATAATAACACCACTTCATTCAAGGCTGTGTGTACCTGAAATATGTTAATTATTTTGAAAGTTTTAATGTGATATACCAAACGTCAAGATAATAAACCCTATGCCAACCCCCTGTAAATGATTTGTTTTGGATTATGTTCTTTTAGTTGAAGATGGTCCCACAAGAGTCTTCACAGTTCTCTTGACCTTTGTATCTATCATGCATGTTTTGTCATTTTATAGACTTTTGTTACATAGGCCTTTTGTGAATGTAAAGTAAGGACAAAATAGAAAAAAGTCAAATCAGGTGGGGAGATTGCAGATTTTCATGTCTACACTGGACAGTTAAGGGAGATAGTGGCTTCTTTTGGGAACACATAGAAGAATGAATCCTCAGCATCTTCATGCTTGCCATTTCTCACTCGTGTGCCCTGAAAGGTGTTGTTTTCTGTGCTGGAAACAGTCCCAGCTTGCCAAAATTTATTTGGCACTTCCCAGTTCCTCTAGTAGAGAAAAAAAAAGATTTTCTTATTTTGTAAAGATGCAGCTGGACTACAAAGGAGTTTCTTTGGAGAAACTCATTGATTCTTCTCTCATAGTTCCTTTATCCAGGCAAAGAATGCAGTGAATCTCCCAGATGCTCCTATATTTTTTCTAACCAAGTCAGCCCAGAGAAACAACTTTGAGAAAAATTGATTTTCTATTAGCAATATTCCTCCACCCCCTAACAGTCATCACAGAATGCATATCTTTCTGGTACAATAACTTGATTTGAATACTTATTTATGTCTAACTGAAATAATTGAATTTCCAGTCATGAATTTTATGGTGAGGTTTGATTTCATGCTCAATTCAACTGTCTGAATGGTTACTACTTAATCCATAGATTCAGAAGTACACATTATTACTAGGATAGTTTAACACAGTTTTTTAACTGGACTAACAAGCAAAAGAATATTCATTGATTTTGTAATGTGTCTTCTTGATGGTACACAGAATTTGAGAGTACAAAGTTAATATTTTATGTTTAAAAATAGCAAGTTCTGTAATTTTAATGTAGTAATTTTGTTTTAGTACATGAGGTCGCTTAACAACTTCAGGGCTGAACAGCCTCACCAGCATGCAATGTATTATCTCCGACTCCTGATGACAGAAGTTGCTTGGACCAAAGATGAATTAAAAGAAGCTCTAGATGGTAATGTTCTGTCAGTTTTAAACTTTATTTAATTTTTTTTTCTTATGGAAAATGTCTTACTACTAAGCTAAAGAAGGCATCTCTTTTGAATACTGCCCATAATTCAAGTGAAACTGATGAAAAGCCAGACTTGAGCGGATGCCTCTGCACTTGGCCTCCAGTTTCTAAAATGTAGAGTAGTTCAGAGTTTAATATTACAAATCACAAATCTGTTGGATATGTGTGTATTCCCCACTGAATACCTGAGTGACCTCTTGGGTCACTCGGAGGCATTTATTTTTTGTGCCTCTCAGGTCACTCAAGTCATAATCTCGGAGGCATTTATTTTTTCAAAACTTTTGTGAAATACACTAATATTGTTAGTCTTTAGCTGAAAAAATGACAAAATAAGAAATGAATAGATTTGCTAATATAGTGTGGGCATTCTTGTGTCAAGGAATTGAGGTTGGAGATGTTGACTTTGGGATGCACACCCCATCCATTCAGCCATCATTCTTTTTCTTTTTCGAATCTGGGTCAGACAGTATATGAATTCTAAGCAAAACAAACTATATTGTGATTGCTGGTATTTAGAAACTTTCCAGTGCTGCATTTTTAAGAAGAGATTAATTTTTTCACGATGATGTTTCTCCTCCTCTAAGAAATGTGCTATATCTAATGATGAGTTAGCTACTCCTTAATGTAAAAATATATGTAATTGATTTAATGGTCTAAATATCTATTCTAGATGTCACTCTTCCCCGCCTCAAGGCCTTTATAGCTCAGCTGTTGTCACGGTTACACATTGAAGCTCTTCTCCATGGCAATATAACAAAACAGGTTGGCATGATACTTTTTAAAAATAAAATGTTTTTTTATTTTAAAGCACCATAAAAAATGGAAGACTAATTTAATCTTCTCAGATCTTAAAGCAGTTTTACCAAATGTGATTTCATTATTTGATTTTGTACTTTTTTTATTTCTATGGGAGTATCATAATGTCATTTTCTCCACGTTAGATTTATTAGGCTAAGTTTTGTTTTTGTGTTGCTCTTGGAACTTAAACAAAAAACAACTTAGGTTCTAAATATTGTAAAGTTTATGTTGCGTGTCATTACTGTGATCATGTAATCACATGATTAAGCTTCATAAGGAATGATGTGCAGGTCCTGCTTTTCCATTTAAAAGTTCAAAGTAACTAGCAAAGATATGAGAATCAAAGATCCTTCCAAATGGAGTACTTTGCACAAAGCTAAACAGGAATGATGGGCTGTGAGAAATAACTGTTAGCTCTCAGCTGTCTTTTATCAAGTAACAATCAGGAAATGTTTGTTGCATCTTGCATTAAAGTAGTAAAAGCTTGTATTTGCATAGGAAATCTATCCAAATATTTGAATATATGTGCCAGTACAAAATGTAGTATCTTTTTTTTCTCTTTTTGGCATTCTTTTCCTGTAGGGCTTCTGTGTTACAATAGCTCTGTGATACATTACTAGCAGGAGATGTTATAAATACTGCTAATGACTTCTGAATGCATGGAGAAGAAAGTTAACTAGTAAGGAAGAACAAAGATGGAGCCAATAGCACTGGATGCAGAGTTTTCTTTTTCAAGGATGTCTCTACCTTTTTTTTTTTTTTTTAATTCTACCACAGTATTTTTTTCACATGTAGAAATAAAAAATAGTATAATTATTTTTGCATCCTTATTTATTCCACATTTCTGTTTGGAAGTCAGTTCCTTCTGAAATATAACTGATTGACCAGCTTTTTTAGATTTCCATGATGATGTAGGCATAGCAGAGAAATGGATTATTTTGTTGCTATAATGGGTGGCTATTCAAGAGTCCTACAGATAGAGACTTGGGAAGGATGTACTGCTATGCCTGTAGCTGTGTAATATTTACAAATCTGCAAACCTACCTGAAAAGATGTGGGTAGGAAACTTCTCTGTCTTTCAGTGCCCATGATGTATCAAAGACGAAGCTCAGGTATTTTAACCTGTATCTAAGAATTTTTTTCCAACTAAAATGAAATCAAAATTTGCATGCACTTGTGACACACAATACCCATTTTTTTTTTTTTACTGGATCTGTACTTTCTGAAAACTTTTGAAAGGTCTATCCAGCCAGGTTAAATTCCCATAGAGTAACTAATGATTGTTCAAAATCCTCTTACATTTTCTCTTCCAGGCTGCATTAGGAATTATGCAGATGGTTGAGGACACTCTCATTGAGCATGCTCATACAAAGCCACTGCTTCCCAGTCAGCTAGTGAGATACAGAGAAGTACAACTTCCTGACAGTAAGTTAAATGATTGATTTACAGATTTTAATGCACATTAAATTGAGATTCTCTGTTTGCTAATGGAATTTAAAAATTAATATTACTCTTTTACTGGGAGTTTGTTTCAAAACCAGATTTTTTTTAAACTTTAAATTTAAGAATATGTTTAGGGTGTGGTTTTATTAATAAAATTATACACTAATATATGATCTTTCTAGTGTACTTGAAAATAAATTTTCTTTTTGCCTATGTGTGTAAATTGGACTTCTTGGGGATTGAAACTAGATGATCTTTAAGGTCCCTTTCAATCCAAATAATTCCACAGCTCTCTGATTCAATCCTAATTCATTTACTGTGATTTATGGAAATAAGACCTGCCCCACTCTCGGCTACACATAGTATACATATTTGAATAAGTGAGAATTTTTTAGCACTTTTGAGTGATAATTGACCATTCAGTAAAGGATTGTCCTAAATGGCTTTTGCTTTTTTGAGAAAACTGAAAGCTTACACAAGTAACTGTTTTTGTTCTAATATAAATTCTTTTTGTCTCAAGAGTGTTTGCATGTAACTTGACTCCTGTTGTGCAAAAAAAAAAACCAACAACTTATGTATAAGAAAAGAGGTTCAAGGAAGTGCTGGGAGTTCTGCAGGAGTGAAGACTTATGTAATATATGGCTATACAGATAAAGTCAATTACCCATAGCTGATCATCAGCCTCTGAAAACTACCAAGTTCTAAAGGAGCTATTGCTATTGAATGCTGAATTATTTTTCATATTCATAAATGTTTCTGACAAATTGTCTTTAGAAACTATTTACACAGTAGAGGTAATGCAGAATTCCACTGCAGTTCCAAAACTAATTACTCAAGGAGAAGCAGACAGTTTCAATTTACTTGCTGATATGCTCAAGCTATGACATTTTGAGGTGTTAAAATAATCTTTTTTTTACTTGTTATGTGAAAGGTATGCTGTTAGTGGAAATTCTTCTTTAACACTCCTAAACCATGTTATAATTCAATTTCACAAGTGTTTTAATTGTGGACAATAAGACTATGTTTTCTTGAACTAAAATGCTTCAACTTTGTCTTTTAGGAGGTTGGTTTGTATATCAACAGAGAAATGAAGTTCATAACAATTGTGGCATTGAAATATATTATCAGACAGACATGCAGAGCACTTCTGAGAATATGTTTTTGGAACTGTTTTGTCAAATTATCTCCGAGCCATGCTTCAATACTCTGCGCACCAAGGAGCAGCTGGGTAGGTTTTCCCATAGTGCCCATGTTTGTGTACACACATGCACCCTGCTCACGCACTGAGATGAGGCATGGTGAGCTGTTCTGTCTCTGCTTAGTGAATGCCATTTAAAGGGCATTTGGTAAATGTAAATCATTCTCACTGCTGGTGACTCAAAGGAATCTTACTGTGCACAGACACTAAATTGAGAAGAAACAAGCAGAATTTTTTAGATAAGCCTGAAACCAACTCTGGCTTACAAGAAAAAAAAAAAGTTTTAACACTATACAGAAAACTGTGTAGATACAATTTTTACCAGAAGGAGATTAGATTAATTTCCTAAATTTTAGATCTTCTTAAAGAATCAATAGTAGTTAGGTTTTTTTTCTGCATGTGATCCCACTTCCAGGTGCTTTTCATGATTCATAAGCCCTGTCTTATGAATGCTGATGTATGAGTAATGCTAAGCTGCTGTGTCGGTGAGGATGTAAATATACTTCAGGTTTTTTAAGAATACAGATGTTCACAAATAATTGTTTCCTGAACCAGTAAGACTGAGAACTGGTACAGTTATTGCAAACAGGATAATACAGACAGAGACTTGACGTGACAGTTTGCATGGTTGAAATACTTAGGAGGAGGACTGTAGGTTTTCTAAAGGTGAGAGTCAGGTGAATGTCTCAGTGTGTTTAACTGTGAACTACCAGGTGATACTAGATTTTTGTGAGCAAATAGCAGAATCAGCCATATCATATTCATCACAGGGATTTTAACTATTTAGATATCTGCTGAAAATAGGGTAGGACCCACGTTATTTAGTAGGGTTTTGGAATGTGCTGCTGGCAGGTTTTGCATGGAAGCTGGAGGTAAGAGCTGAAGAAGAGAGGGAGAATTGGTGAGGAAGAACTATGTGAGTACAAGAATGAGGAAAAGTTGTCAATGGTGGAAAAAAAACCCAAAATATTTTAGAATGCTTTGTTAGTTTTCACTTAAAATACTAGCTGTGATCATATGATTTCCAAAATTAAATACCAGTGTTCAAAGTCTAGGGTTTACCACTCAACAGGAAAATAACAGATTAAAGGTTGTTCAGGCAATTTAGAAGCCTTGCCTTTTAAAGAGTTCAGGCATGATGAATTCTACATTATATTTTAAAAAACCTCCAAAATTATAAAATCCAGGAATTAGAATTCATATTGCTGAGAATTTGTGGATGATAGGTGAGGTACTAGAAAAATAAACATGAGTAAATGCTGTATAGTTTCTTGAAAGGGAGACCAAAGCGCAGGGGAATTACAGATCAGTCAGTTGAATTCTAATTCCTGGAAGATAAAGAATAAGTTATCAAGCCAATTCTAAATGTACAGGAGGCAACTGAGTTTGACCTGAGTTCATCCAACAGTAGTCTCTAACCTAACTTTTTTTTTGTACAGCGTTTGGCTGTATGGATTGAAGTGATAATGTTGTATGTCTTTACTTGATAGTATGACAGAGGCATAATATTCTCAGGCAAGCTAGAGAATGCTCCTAGGTGGAAGTGCTGCATATTTGGATGCAAGACTGTTTGGAAAGTCATGACTGGAGAACAGAAAAAAATAGTTAATTTGAAAAATTGTTTTCTGCAGAGCTCTATTGTGATCCAGTGCTATTCAGTATTTTCATCAAACTATGGATGGATGTTAGTTACTAATCTTCAGATAACACTAAGCTGGGAGAGGCTGCAAGTGTGTGGGAAGAGAGAACTGGAATTCAAAATTAGTTTGACATTTTTGAAACATGACTTGAATGAAATATAAGGTGCAATTTAGTAGGAAAAGTTTGGCAGGAATAACAATGGCACAGATACAAGCTAGGAAGCAGCTGGCTAGGTTGCAGCTATATAGAAACAATCTACAGTTGAATCAGAAACAGAACATGGATCAGTGTCATGCTGCTGTGTGAAATGCTGGGATATATAAATGGGAGCTTCCAAGATGCACAAACAATAATAGTAGTATATTTTACAAGTAAGGATTTTGAAATACCATGTCCATTTTTGATATTAGCAACAAGGAACAATTAGATACCTATAAAATAATATTTAAAAGGCAGAATTGTGAAAGGTTTCTTACTAAAACAGGGGAAGACAACTGAAGAAAGGCTTATATGGACAGTGAGATTAAGTGCACCCTCAGCAAGACTTTTAATCTGTGACTGTTGTTGTCTTGCCAAGGTTACATTGTGTTCAGTGGTCCCCGGCGGGCCAATGGCATACAAGGGCTGCGGTTCATTATCCAGTCTGAAAAGCCCCCGCACTATTTGGAAAGCAGAGTTGAAGCCTTCTTAAAAACTATGGAGAAATGCATAGAAGATATGACAGAAGAGGCCTTCCAAAAACACATCCAAGCTTTAGCAATTCGTCGTCTAGACAAACCAAAGAAGCTGTCAGCAGAATGTGCTAAATACTGGGGAGAAATAATTTCCCAGCAGTATAACTTTGACAGAGGTAAGATAAATTACAGTCCCTTTAAAACTGAATGCTGTAGTTGGGCTCCACTTGTGACTGTTGAGTGTCATACTCATTTGGGAATACTACAAGCATTTACATACTGTATGGGTAATATATATGGGTATATCTTTTGTAATTTGTGTCCTGTAAGTTGTGTTTCTTCCTTCTGCCCTCAGAAAGTACCTCATTTGTGGAGCCTGAGCTCTCAGTGCTGTGGGAGACATTAGTAATGGGGGATGTGTTCCATGATATTCACCATATGTTGAGAATTGACAAATGCTTTATTTACCTTCTGGTCTTTCCCTTAAGAGAGAGAGACACGTAGAGTAGTTAAAGGATTGGAAGCAGTTCAAATGCAGATGTTGGTGTTACATAAGCTCTGATGCCTTTCTGTGATGTTCAGATGTCTGTATGTGCCCAATTCTTGACCGAGATGCATTCAAATACATCTCGACATTCAGATGGTGCACGCATTAACCTATTCCTTTTCCTGTTGTGCAGTTCTTTTGAGGGAGCAATGGAAAGACAACAGTGGATATCTTAATTTCTATGTGAAGAAACTATTTTTTTTTCATCCATGATAGGTTGCAGATTATAAGCTTATACTAAACCAAATGAGATCCAACTACTAGTGTTATTACTGAACATGGGCTGACAGTTGTTTAAACTGTGATCTTACAGGGTATTTAAGTTGTAGTTGTTCCCTTTTTTATCACTGTTTGAAGATTTTTAATCCAAAATACGAAGGTATATTAGTAACGTAGTTTCTAATATTGAAAACAGAAAAAAAAACATTTTTAGGTACAGATGAGCTTTTCATCACGTTTTTACATCTTGACTGTTATTCAAAGCCTAAATTTTCCATCTTCCATGCATAACATGCTTCCTAAGCAAAACTCACTCGGTATCCTTTGGCTTCTCTTCTGCTTCATTACATGCACAGTATTTACCTTCCACAGTAGCAAATACAGTCTTTTTGGTCAACAGTGACTAATTGAATTATTTTAGTAATGAAATAATTTTAATAATTTTGAATTGCCATTTCGCTTGGTCTGGAGAAAATGAGAGGTTACTGACTAGGGTTCATGCCTGAGTGTAAGTAGTGGTGTGGGAACATCACTTCAAGTACTTTCTTGTGTGTCCGATGAAAGCGTTTTATTTTTTCTCTGCCTTAAGTGTTTCTGTTTACTGTACTTGGAGCTATATTATCTCTATGGAATTTTACTGCTCTCTGTGGCCGTATCCTTCATTTCTAAATCCCACTGAACTTATTTCTCCTGACTTTCATTTCTTTAATTCCCCTCACCCACTAGTAATTTTATTTCAATAATGATTCTAATATGACTAGAATTTTTAAAATTGGAAATTCACATTCCAGCCCTAAGAAGTGAAAGGTTTTTTTCATTCTAGTTTTTACATTTTCATTATTACTGCTTTTACTGTTTTACTTCACTTAAAGTTTCAATTTGTAAACTTAATTTTCCAAGCAGTATTTTTTTATTATTTTTTTTTTATTTCCTTCATATTATATATAACTTCATATTAATTATTTGCAGGCTGCTTCACAGACTTGTTAGTTGCATATTTGTTTCCCTGCATGCATTCTTTTCATGATCTTCCCACTAACCCCAAGTAAACCAAGCATGCCTACAACAAAAGACATACCTTCTTATGCAGCAATGGTATTACAGGATTAGTTCACTGTCATTTAATTTATATGAAGCAGTGTAGCTTTGACCTGGAGTCAAAGATACCAGATATCCTAAAGGTATTACTTAACAAGTAGGATGTAGGCACTGTTTCTTACATTTATTTAAAAGCACATTCTGCCAGAGTACATCCCACTATCCTGTTTCCTAACTGTGAATAAAAGCCATCTTTAATGTCTTTGTTTAAATGTCTACCATTGATTTGAAGATAATATGCAGAACTAGACATATCTCTTTTCAGTACTGAATAACATACAGTGCAATCAGTATTCTTCAAACATGTATATTTTTAGTAAGTTTGATCGAATAGACTTAACTGAAGTGTAATTTTCTGCCAAGTTTCCACTGACGCTTTTAGTCATTCAAGTATTAGCTTGAAAGTTAACAATGAAAAACATATAATTTGCAATTTGAAGGAAATACTCAATTTGAAGGATGTAGACTTTGAAGAAGTAGTGTGCTATTAAGCAGCTATGATTTACAGACTTGGTCTGATTTTTGCTGTTGCTGTGCAGATAATATTGAAGTGGCTTATCTAAAGACCCTGACCAAGGATGACATTATACAGTTCTACAAGGTAAGTTAGTCATGTAATTAAAATTTTACTTGGAAAGAGAAGTAATTATAATTGGATGTTATCTGTGTGAACCAGGAAAGCATATAGTTATACCTGGTTTAGGTACATAAATATGATTGATGCAGATACCTTAATAATAACTTGGCTTACCAAATCTTACTCAATTCAGTAGCAACTAGCATAGTGTAAAAATTGTGGAGAAGGATTGGGTTTTGTTGTGTTGGGTGTTTTTCTTACCTTCTCTTTTTCTCCTCTTGTATCATTTATCCTTTCTTTATGAATAAAAAATGTGCTACTCTGTGGCCAACCTTGGCCACAATTGCAAATTTTTTATTTTTTTCCTTACAGCCAGTAAATGGGTGAGCTTATTTTGTGTTCATTAATTTTGAATGAAACAGTTATTTTTAAAAGCTTTGTTCACTGTAAATCAACACTTTGTTTTTCCTTCCTCCTCATAGTTAGGAAGAACAAAGGAACAGCATAATGACACAATAATTGTACACTGCAACTCAGCACGAAGTTGCTAGATAAATATTTAATGTAAGCAATTTAAATACCAGGAGGGTCCCCAAAAAATAAATTTGTCCTCAGGCAATGATAATTTGCTATATTGAGAAGTGTACATGTTGTTTATTACTTATGGAGCAGCTAATAGCTCAGGGAATACTTAGAAACAATGTAGAGAACTGTTCTTTGGAATGTATTCTTGAATGAAAAAATAATCTGCCCATGAAGAAGCATGGGTATGTGTGTATCTGTGTGTTCTTTCTGTTTTGGTGGGGGGGCAATATATTTCAAACTGACTGTTTTTCTTTTGTATTCTTTCTTTATCCTTTTCATTATCTGAGGTCATTTGTACATTACTATGTATTTTCTGAGATTTAGACTTAATGCTTAAAACAAAGTACTGTATGGTCAACTTTTAATACTATTTGAAGGGACATCTTGAAATTCTTCCCTCCTTTTAGAGAATATATTAAAATTTAAATGCTCATACTCTTTTACTTTCTTTTTTATAAATATAATGTCTGAGTGATACTTGTCTTACCTGAAGGACTTTGGTTTTTTTACTCTAGGTGCTGTTGGCAATAGATGCTCCCAGAAGACACAAGGTATCTGTACATGTCCTTGCAAGGGAAATGGATTCCTGTAAGTATTGTGCTGAATATAGTATTTAATCAATTCCAGTTCAAGCAAGTCATAGATGAAGACAGCCATGTTACATGATACAAATGCACTATAAGAACAACTTGGCTCTGGGGATTATATACCCTTCAGAGGAAAAAGGATTTTTGTAGGCCTTCATGTTGATGCTTCACATTTTCTGATTGATGTTTGTGACCAAGTTCTTCAGTCATTCTGAAGTATATTGATACTAAAATGATCTAACATTAAAATAGAAATTTGTTTTTTTAATAGGTGATTTTAAAACAACTAAAATTCTGTGGTAGTCCTACGGGCAAAAATGAAATTAGGATTTGCAGTTATCAGTAAAATGTGGTGAATTCTTTTTCCTGACAAGCAATACTTTCATTTAAGCGCTCTCGGACAAAAACAATAATAAGCAAAAAAAAACAAAAGACAACCCTCTAGGAACATCAAACATTGTATTTAAAGTCGAGAAAGTCAATATTTCTTTAGGTTCTATGTTCAAATAATCTAGCTCAGCTATGCATTATAAACTGTTTTGTTCCATTTTATAATTCAAGAAGGAAAAGGTTGGTAGTGTTTCTGGTTAACATAAATAAACTGAGAGGAAAAACTTCTGTGTTGTTTTCACCAGTTTATACTGGACTTAAATTCTAACATTTAACTAATTGCAATATAAAGAATATTAAAGGCTTGTCTGCAGAACAAAAAGAAGCAGAGATCTGTGTGCCTTCCACAGAACTCAGTCTCAGAATTATTTATTTTTATGGTACCTTGGAAATTGTAAGTCTGCAGCTCAGCAAGGAAGACTTGCTTCAGAGTGTCTTTCCAGTTTTTGTGACTAATTATTTCTAAGTAGAAATAGCTCTAATACTTTCCCTATCTAGAGAAAACTTTTTGAAGTATAGTAACTATATTTCCAGCATGGTTTATTATTTGCTTTCAATGGTATCTACCCAAGGCAAGGGTGAGTATGGGAGACAACCTTAGAAGTAGTTACTTTTGCAGATGTTATACCAGGTATTCTTTCCACATATTCCCCAGTCCTAAACCATTTAGTGTGGCATGTGGCCTCACTCCTTCTGTGAAAGAGAAATCTGGACTTCAGTCCATTTCCTGTGAGTCCAAATGAGCATTATTCCAAGGTGCCTGTCCTCTAGAGTCTAACACAAAATAGGAAGGCTAAAAAAGTTCATTGAGAGAACCCTTCCTCCTGGAGGCAGACACACCATGTGTCTAAGAGTGAAAATAATCAGAAGCAATAGAGGTCTAGGATTTTTAGTACAGTCAAGTACTTAACTCCCAGGGTGAGGGTTGAAATTTGAGCATGAGGTAGAAGGTAGATTGAAGTAATTTGGAGGTTCATATGGACAAGTGGATTGGATGCAGGAAGATGCATCAAGACAGGCAGGGAAGACTGGAGGTTGCTATGCAGAATTTTGGTACAATGGAATAAATCCATGCCTATGTAGGTATGTCATTACTTGTGCTGTTCTCATAATTCGTAGTGAAAGAAGTTTTAACTTTTCATTAATCAGTAGATAAGCAGATTTAATTTCTATATTCTCTTCATATGTGAGTAAAATGAATAAAAGCTACTGCCTTGGCATATGTTTTCAAGTCAAAGAATGGATTAAGCTCTTTGTATTTTTGAAGACATCCATGGAGTATAAAAGCAAAACTTTCAGAAAATCTTATTTAGAGATAGTTTAAAATTGATAACTGGTGCATTATATAGATGCCTGTCCTATAACAGAAACCAGTTTATTATGTAAAAGGTACTGATAAAGTTATGGTCCTGAATTAATGTTGATGATATTAAATAGGCCCTGTTGTTGGAGAATTTCCATGCCAAAATGATGTGAACCTGTCACCAGCACCACCACTACCACAGGTAAAAAGAAACAATACACAAACAATCCCAGGCTGTATTCTTACTATGGAAGTTTAGTATCATTAAATATAAGTTTATAGGGAGAAACAAACTTCCTGAAATGTATGCTGCTGGGGGGCTGTTTTATTTCAGCTGTTTTCCACATGTACTGTCATCCACAGTAATATCAGGGATTTCTTCCTCCTTTTTAACAACCTGTCCTGTTACCTTTTATCCCAGTGAAATGAAAGCTAATAGTAGTTACCTCTCCTCAGTATCTGCCCTATAGAGTAAATACAAATTATTAAATTATTGTAGCCTAAACATACCCATTATTTATAACCAGATGTATCATTTCAAGAAAAAAACATATGGATTAAATTGATCATCTTTGTTTATATATATAAACAACGAACAAACAATAGAAACAAACCCAAATAACAGAACAACCCAAACTACCACCAACAAAATGAATTATATGGTCATTATCTTAAAGCTTAAACCATTAATGCACAGTTCTTCCTATATGTAACCTGTGGAGGAAGCAATTTGACAAATTATATGCATACAAGTATTATAGATTTCAGTGTGTGGTTAGATAAGCACTGGGCCCTTACTGGACCTTAAATTAATTTTCTTGAAGAAGAATGGTAGTGGTTTTCCCAACAGACATTTTACTTTTCACAATGTGGGAGTAGATCTGTGATCCTACTCAGTCCTCATAGATTAAACAATCACCATGGGTGGAAATTTCTATATTAATTATATGTGGATATATTAGCCATGATGACTTGACTTTGTTACTGCAACTAAAAATAATAGCTCATTGAATTGCTATTGTTTTTATGATCTTACCTCTGATATTCAAAAGATGGGTGGTACATTCTGAAGTAGAATTTGTAAATGAAAAGACAAACTTTGCACTTACTAAAGTTTTTGCTATTAGTAATGCAATTACTGCATTAGAGCTATTGTTTTAAAACATCTAGAGCGAATATGAAGCGATTTATTTCCTAAGAAATAACACAATATTTTGGGGGGGGATTTGTAATAATAAAGTATGAATCACTAATAGCAAAATTGAAAATGAAAAGTGTGGTATTTGTCACTTTTTTTGCTTAAAGATACTGAGCAGACATTTTCTTGCATGCGCTTCTTTGCAGCCAAGTGTGATTGAAAATATGACCGAATTCAAGCGCAGTCTGCCACTCTTTCCACTCGTGAAACCACATATCAATTTCATGGCTGCAAAACTGTGAAGAACCCCAGTGGATGAAGAAATGCAACTGATCAGCACTGATGTGGTTTCAGGGGCGTTCATGATGAACAAAATTATTAAAGATATTAGGATAAATGGTTCTGTCCATTATGAAAGTCCCAAATTCCTTCTTGGTTCGTTTGACATTAGCTGTGTGTTAAGGATAGAGAGTATATAAAAAAATCAGTTGTGGACATGTGTCATTTATATTACAGACAATTTGTTGAAAACCAAATCAACTGAAACAATAATAATAAAAAACTTGTAGATGCAGTATATTTTTAAAATTATATATCCTGTCAATTGCTCATTTTGATAAAATAACCTTCCAGAATCAATCAAAATTTCTTGAAATATCCTGTAACTCCTGAAAAACACCATTTAGTATCCCAGTAATTATCTTACTGGGGGACCAGAGGGGGTATGAAAAGTAGGTACTTTTGGGATAGGGTCAATCGATTTTCTTAAAAGTAGAGACTTTCACTTTTTTTTTTTTTTTTTTGAAGTGACGTGTTGAATGATACTTTTTTGATTGATCCTTAATGCAACCAACATATTTTCTATTTAAGTTTTATGAAGACCAATGGGGGGAAAAGAAAAACAAAAACACAACAAAAAAAAAGAAATTTGTCAACACAATAATGAAAGAGTGTTGAAGAGAATAATTGCAGATACAAGCATGGTTTTAATCTTTCTATACAAATTTGGGGACATTTTGTATTAAAACTAGTAAAATGCTGGAAACACTTTAATATAGTGCATCTTATTTTTGTTATCAAAAGTGTTGTCCCCATCTCTTGATACTGTCAACATTCTGTTTGTTTTTTCATTGTTACTGTGAGTAGTTTCCATTTGGTGTCATTTTTTGTTTTCAGTTGTACATGTACCGATGGAGAACCTGGTCTGTTTTGCCTCATTTGTTATGTTAGAGTCTCGGTTCAGCAAAGTACTCCATGCAAATAACTTAAAGTCGGCATTAGTTCTTGACTCAAGAACAGGTGAATGTCAGCTCTGAGCCCTGTAATGAATCAGATATATCGTGGTTATGATACTGCCGTGTGGGCCCTCCTCCTCCTCCAGGACGGCTTCTGTGACAGTGCAGTTCCGGGTGTGCATTGTAGTTACAGCACAGGTTGTGGTTCAGGTTACATCACAAAATGTTTGTTCTGACCTCTTTTAAGAAGGCTGCACAAAACCCAGAAGGATCAAGATTTATGCAGAAATGTGTATATATATATATATTCCATAATTTAGTAAAATGGTAAAAATGATATATCGTGTCCAATCTTCACCAAGTTTATTGACTTCTGCAGAGTGGTTTTGTGCTAGGACAGCCCTCAAGGAGCAAAAGGTAAGGGAGCATCTTGCTAAGTTCTCCTACATGTTTAATGCATAGAAGTTATTGTAACTGTTCAGACAGGAGAGAGTATGCAAAGTACTGAAGATGTAAAATTTGCTTATCAGAGGTGTTACTAAAAGTTTGCTTCTTATTAAAAGAACCTGAAGCTAAGGCCCTGATGTGATACGTGTTGTCACACGTCAGAAACCTGGTGTATTCAGTAGGGCTATTCTTGTCGTGAAATCAATGTTCTCCTCCTACACTCTCTGAGGCCAAATTAAACAAATGCTTCACAGGGTAAGGGCCTTAAGTTGTGGTTATCTGAGAGTCTCTTCTAATTGAATAAGTACAGTGTATTTAAAAGTTGGTTTAAAGGTTCACAGGACATTTTAGAATCTTTTAAATAAATTTCATCGTAGTTTGTGATGTAACCTGTTGCCAAGGAAGGCCACTAGCAGTTTTTTGTAGCCCGAGGAGAAAAAAAGTTATAGTATAAGCAAAACCAGTAAAGGTGTCTCTGTCCACCATATTGTTCATGAATCCTTTGCATAAAATGGGCTTCTTTCTCTCTTGCATTTAACTTTTGTTTATAGTTTTCCTTCAGTAAAAGTATTTGTATTATATATTAAAAATCTTGACAACATATTATTAAAATATATATTTTGGGATTTAGTATTTAAACATACCACTCTTAAGGTGAATAAAATGAAATGGCTTCTATTATGTGTAAAAAAAAATAAGTATTTATATATATTCATGGAAGTACTATCAACTAGAATTTTAACAAATTATATACATAAATTGGAATAGCAGTGTATTTAACACAAGCTCACAAATAATGTTTTCCAGAAGAAAAAAATGTAGAACTTCACAAAGTTCTGTGACTGGATGTGGAAACCCATGTAGTTTTCCAGCAACTTTTAATTGCTTTTAAGTGTTCTCCAGCATTTTACAGTTTCTGAGTTTGATATAGCAGTAAATTTTATAAACTCAGGCATACTAATGGGTTCATTTTAATGGATCCAAAGCTGCAGTGTCTACAAGCAATAAAAAAACTACCTAGAATACACTGTAATTCAATTTTAGTGCTTGTTAATTAGTTTATGTAAGAAACCATAAATTATTATTACATAACTGTAATTTTTGCAAGTGCTATTTTAAGCAATTCATGTGGAATTGGGTGCATGTGACACAGCCAGTATGACAGAGTGCTAGAGTTATACTGTTTACAATAAACAATCTGAATTTAATGTTTGGAGTTCTTTTTTTTTTTTTTTCCTGGTTTTTTTTTTTCCTTTTTCTTTTTTTTTTTTTTTTTTTTTTTTTTTTTTTTTTTTTTTTTTTTTTTTTTTCTTTTTTTTT
>JAOEGS010009187.1:1320-38593 GCA_025447755.1 Corythornis vintsioides | reverse complement strand
TCAGCTATTAGGGTGTTAAATGTATAAATACAAAAGTAATATTTTTTTTTCTGTTACTGCATCAGAGCTGTAGTTAAAGGACTGAACATTTATGCACCCTCAGTGTTTTCCTTAGCTTACCTCCTTACATCCAGCAGTGGTTTTGCTCCCTGTGTTATGTATGGCTGCCAAGATGCTTTCAATTGGTCACTGAATGTCCCATCATAGAATGGTGGGGGCTGGAAGGGAGCTCTAGAGATCATTGAGTCCAGCCCTCTGCCCAAGCAGGGTCACATAGGTCATGTCCCACAGGAAAGCATCCAGGTGGGTTGTGAATCTAGAGAAGGACACTCCACAACCTCCCCTGGCAGCCCCTTCCAGGCTTCATCACTCTCAGTGAAGAAGCTCCTCCTCATGCTGAGCTGGAACCCTCTGTGCTCAAGTTTACCCCCGTTGTTCCTTGTCCTATTGCAGGGCACTACAGAAAAGAGACTGGCCCCTTCCCTTTGACACCCACCCACCCTTCAGATATTTCTAGACATGAATAAGTGTACAGCTGGAGATGTGGTGTGAGGATCACACAGTAGCATCAATCTCTGTGGCTGGGACTGGGCTGCCAGGAGAGCAGGGGCTGAAGTGCAGCCACCTGTCAGCTGACCCAATTAGAACAGTTTGCTGCTTCTTCCCTCTAATGAGAGCTTTTAATAGTCTCCAGCTGTTCCCTTTCACTGAATTAACTCCTTACAGCAACTTTTCTGGCCTGCTTCTGTAACTCTTCCTCTGCTGTGTATGCTCTAAAGCACCATCTTCCCCTTAGCCTCTCCCATTTTGTATTAATAATTTATTGAACCACAAAGTTAATGATCATTCAGACCTCAGCTGGAGGAAAGACTGATTAAACAACTTATAAAATGTAATATTAAAGGAAATGTTTTCACGGCTGACATTTACTTTTCAGTTACTTTAATTTACAAACCAATATTTTTTTAATGTTCCCCTGGGGAGTGTGCATTCCAAACATTGCAGCATTATGCAATTACATGAGAGCAAGAAAATGGACTTTCCTAATCTGTTTTCATTTAGTAGTCTGAGTCAGTTGCATATAGTAAAGAAGCAATATACCAGTGATTAAGGTTGCAGTACTAAAATCTTTCCTGTCATTCCTAATACATACTTATATTAATATCAAAAGGAAAAATACCTGGATTTTATTAATTCTGTTTTTATTTTAATGAAACCATATTGTAGTGTCATTAAACACATTCCCTTTTTGTGGAGGAAGAACACAAGATAACCACAATATTTTGCTTCAGAATGTAAAAACGTGAGTTCTTTTTCCTTTTCATACCATTTCATTTCTACTGGTCTGAAAAATTCTGGTTGTTGCACATAAAACTACCTGAGAAACCAGAAGCCAAGTACCAGAGGAGTCCCAAGTACTAAGTACCTACAATCTTACTGAATTATAACATTATTACAGCATCTCAGCACCACCAGCAAGCAGCATATGGTATTTAAGATATTGGTAAATACAGTAATTTATTTTCTTTTATTTAGGGACCTAGTAAAGAAGTTGTGATTTTGAATCATCATTTTTTTTCACATGCTTGCAAGTGAATTCCACTACCAGGTGGAATGTAACTAGGTTTTATATCTGAAAGAGTTACCATTATAGACATCTCCAGCTGAATGTATTCTGTCTTGACTTGAAAGCAATTGAGTGCACTTGGGTTTATGCCATCGTGGCTATGGGTTTGTCATCTTCCAGCTCTGCAGATTTTCCCTTTGTGTTAGTTTAAATTTTAAAACCAATAATTTTAAAGTTACATTTTATATATGGCCTAAATAAGAGAGATGAGGCATTGACCAGAGAAAAGTCTGTTCTAAAAATAGGATAAAAACGTGTGTGTGTGTGTATATACATATATATATATACACACATATATATATACACACACACAAATATCTCCATACATATCTCCATTCCACATGTGTTCTGGCGTTGGCAGGACATAGGTTTACTCTTACCCTCAAAGCTGTACATATTACAGGCTGTGGAGCCTGAATAAACCTTATTTAGTGGCCAGACCATAATACCATATTGTATCTTTGTGGCTTCTGGACAGAATGGGTATATTACTGAATGGTCAGATTTAGTTCTAACTGGCCCACTGATTACTAACAGCTTAAGCAGATCACCATTGCTGGTTTCTCACCTATTTCATCTTTTCTCATGTCCTTCATCTTGTCTATAGTGAGGTTCTTCTCTTCCAGCTTTGAGAGGACTGGTGGTGGGAGCACTGAGAACTGTCTCAAAGGGCTGACCCAGCCCCACAGCCTCTTGTCAATGACTTTGCTGAGATTCAGTAGTCGATATGTCATTGCAGGCCAACGTTTCCTAAGGGCAATCTCAAAAAGAGCTCGAACAATACGAGCTGCATTCTGGAGAGAGGAAAAAAAAAAAAAACAAACCCAAAAATGTTGTAATTCTCTCAAGTATTCTTTGTAAATGGAAAGGATCCCGTAGACTCATCTTTGACAAAACATAAGTTTGAATAGCAAAATCTATTGTTACTTCAAACATTCTCAAAAACTATTTTTTTTCCATCACTGTCTAGTAGCAGAACTACCTTTTTTTTTGCCTACAGAAATTAGGAAAAAAAAGACATGTGCAACACATTAAGTTGTAGTGGCAGGTCTGTCATAGCATTCTGATCATGGTTATGCTAATGTTAGGAGGTTCTAAATTTATCATCTCAATCACCTTTGAAACAAATTCATTTACAGTACTTAGCATCTTCCTCCTTCTCCCCCCAAATAATATACACCTGCAAACTCAGTTTATATGGAAATTCAAGTTTTAATTTTTCACTTCCATTGTGTTTCCATAATAGAATCCCATTTCATACTGAATTTCACAACATTTACATAGAAATTTAACATTAATGACTTTTTTTTTTTGGTTTTAACATGTTACTGTCTTCTGAGACTATCATATAACCAATGTATATAAATCTGCCTTGGATGTGTAAAATTAATTATTAACATAAGCTTGAATGAGACCAGTCTTATCCTTACAATATAAGTTATGATGTTCCTTTCACAAATTTATCAAGCAGCATTATGAAGTTGAGGTAGGTTGGTTTTTTTTTTTCTTTTTTTTTTTTTCTTCTTTTACAATGACTGGATTAGCAATTCTGTTGTTGATTCATTTGCAATGCCAACAAGAATAAAAAATAGAAAATTATTTGGATATTATAGGATGCACATGTTAATAAAGAAACACATTTCTTTCACTCAGAAAGGAGAATTATTTTCTTAATAGTTACTATCCAATTAAAAAAAAATTACAGCACTTGCTCCACATGTACTATTAACTAAATGTGCTAACTATTGACCATTCAGGCATCAAAACAAGCTGACAAAGAAATATACAGAGTGATATGTGAATTTACATTATTACATCTAACAATAAAATTGCAATAGCACATCTTTCTTGTGTAAACCAAGGTATGAGAATAAGAAACAAGTTATGTTTTGCAGAATTAAGTATAAAAGTGTGCAAACCATAAAAAAAAAGACCTTGCAACAATTTTCCAGATTTAGAAGAAAATCCAGTAAGAGAATATTTCTATGCAATTACAGTTAGAAATACTAAATATAATATGATTAGAGGGGTAATAATAATAATAAAAAAAGACATTCATAATGAATAAAAAATGCAACAGCCTGCCAAGGCAGGCTCTTACAAATCTTTTCTACTTAAATATTATACCACATATGCACATGCACACAAGGCTCTTATTTTCAAATCAGTTTGCATGAATGTGTGCACAGAAGTTGCATATCAAGGCCTACTTACATAACTGTAAACATTTGTGAGAAGAAAAACAGCAGAAAACAGCAACAGAAAAGTAAAAAATACTATTTTTACCTGAGCAACATAGGCAGAATCTGAAATAAGGGAGAAGCTGTCCATCTCCCCTCTGCTAATATATGTTTGAAGTAGGATATTAATTTTTCCGTAATTGTTTTCCACACCTCCTGGAGCAGGTAGTTCACAGAAATTGTTCAGTAAGGTATCCAGCTCTTCTGTTTCTTCTTCTCTTACCTAAAACACAATTATACATTATGAAGAGGCTGAAGCAATTTGATAAAAATTTTTACACTGAAATCAAATTTTCCTTATAACATAGGTACATTAACTTTGAATTGAGTCTCTTGTTTTAAGAAAATAAAAAAAAAAAGAGAAAAAGCACCAAACCCATATCTTCCACAATGTAGCTAATAGACCATAATTGAACCTATCTTAATAGTGACACAATTATATTTTATTATTCATCACCATCTATTAGGGTTGCCATTGACATACAAAAATTTGATATGCCACAAAAATTGAATCTTCTGACCCTACCATCCTTCATTTGATGAGATTTTATTTTTTATTTGACCAGAGTAAAACCTCTGTCCATCTGGATTAGGACAATCTTGAATTAACATTAAATGTACTCATTATCGTTGCATACTTTGCATGTGGCATAATACATTTTAACTCAAAACTGTGAAGTACTATGATTCATGATATTAAAATTTCCACTGTTAATAAGATTAAGTCTTAATATGAGTAAAGAAATATTCACATCTATGGTTTGAATAATGCATAACATTTCACATTCTAACTGATGACCCTTACATGGCAAAACCAGCATAAATCTACATATTCTTTGATTTACTGATAGTCTGTTAGTGTAAAACTTATTTAAAGAGGGTAAATGTTTAGTCCCTGCAGGGAACCAGCTGAAAGTAATTTTCCTTTGGACCTGACTACCTGACATACAAAAGACCCTAAGACAATTGTGTTAAAATCACCAACTATCCAGCCCTATAGGAAATAAAAAGATGAAGGACACAACCAGCACAGATGGCTCCAGTGACCAGTGGTTTGGGGTTTGTTTTTTTCTGATTTTACACAGCACAGTACAGGTCAAATCCAGATCAGTATTTCAGCTATGGGTGACTTGTTTCAAAATACAGGATTTTTCAAGGCATTTTTTTGATATGATTCATATTAACAAAAGAAACACTCTTGTGAAAAGTCAGTTCTACCATTTGGAGCTGCAAAGCAAATGAATCCCAGAAAAATGGAAAGGATGGTGCACTGATGTCATACTACAAGAAAGCAAACTAGAAAAATCTATGCTTTAATCAAGAAACTTCACCACTAACTTTATTACAAATAAACGTATTACCTCAACTTCTGTATGCTTTCCTTTCCAATATTCAATTGACCCTAAATTTAGACCTAGTAAAGCAGTATAACACTATCACAAAAAAGCTCCTTTAGCTCGGAAAATATTCTATTTATCATCTTGAAATCTTACTCTTATTATCCCCTGTAACAGAAAATATTACAGCAAACCAGAATTTCTCCATTACATAAAGAGATGGTGACACTCAATGTGTGCATATGTAACTATGTAGATGGGGAGAGATTCACACTGCCAGTTCTCAAAGCCAGGTGAATCTGTTCCTGGGTGACTTGGTCTAGGTGCCCCTGCTCTGGCAGGGGGGTTGGACTAGATGATCTTCTAGCTCCCTTCCAACCCTTAATATCTGTGAATATGTGAATCTGTGAATGAGAACCAACTCTGATCTGAAAGTTGTCTAATTGTGGTGAAATGGCAATGAGCCCAAGCTAATAAACTCTGTGGCATCTGGCTCACACCTCTTGTGAGATGTAAGCATGGGCAAACAAACTCATGCCAGCTTGCAATGTATTTTATTGTGTCCTACCCATACAGGAGGCTGGAATCTGAGTATGATGACTGTAATCATCCAGCCTGCACAATGAAATTTCTTACAACAATTTTATAGATTTGAAATTTGAAAATAAGTTATCAGAATTTATGGTTATGCTAAACTAATATTGTTCCCCACATAAAGTGCATCACAGAATTAACTCCAGGGAGTCCTGCCTCATTTCTGACAAAGCAGGAGAGACGTAAATAATGATTTAAACTTCAAACAGGAAAAACTCTCTCATCCCAGGCTGCATCATTCTAATGGACACTTATCTTCACCTGTTAATAATTGAGGAGCTGAAAAGTTCTTAAAAGCATTTAAAAGGAATTCTCAAAGACCCATAACTAGTTATTAAATGTGCACTATAGTTCAAGCTGAACGGCATATAAATCTGAGTGAGAGCATATATATTTCTTGGCAATTATGGCTCCTTATTTTATAATGGTACTTAATATTTAACAAAATTTGGGTCTGTAGACACTTTATAAGGAGTAAGTACTAGAGAAGTGTCTAGGTTCTAAGACATCCTTGTATAAAAGAGTACAACTTTACCTTTATCTGTTCAAATTCTTCAGCTTTTGACACTATAGCAAGAATATCACCTTCTGTTTTATGAGCATCAAACAATTCATTGAAAGTCTGTTAAAAATAAAATGAATTAACACTGAAAATAAAAATTTACATACAGCACACAAGAAAGAAACATTAACAAAGATTTTTAAAAGAACATAAGGTTAAAATGTAAGTTTTTTCTTGGAAGACCAGAGAGATGCAATTTAAACAAGAAACATTTCCAGAATGATTTCTCAGCACTTTCAGAAAAACAGTTCCTTGAAACCCAGGCACACCAAAACTGAGAAATATACAATCCATGGCCATTTTAGAAAAAGTCTAGGACATACTTAAGTGAATAAATATGTGAGACTAAAAAGTTAAAATAAACAGTTAAGTATTATTAATGCTGAGCCATCTTCCTAACATGTTCACAACACAATTTCTTACAGTGATGAAAGTTGTTTAAGGTTGGAAACCTGCCAGGATTTTCATGCAGAACTTTCCTGCTATCAGGCTCTATACTTGAATGTGCTGTAATGTACCAATTGCACAAGTTATTGATACTAAAACATTCCTTATAATTCACCTATAAGAAGGCAGAGACTATGAAAATTTCAAATCTCACTTCTCATCAAGTTCATTTATTTTCAGTATTGCTTTATACTTTTCTTTCTTTTTCCTATTTTCTCTCCCCCAGTTTCAGTAAATATGGTTTGAAAGTATATTGAACAAATCAGCCAAACAGTCTGTAATATCTTACAACTATTTTAGGCATAGGTTCACAAAGAAATAAAAAAAAAACAGAAATAGAACATCATATTTTACCTCTATGGTATTGTATTTTATATAGTAGTGGCTTGCTGTCCTGCCCAAATCTGTTGAAGAAAAAAAGCCAGTTCGCTCTTCAAAGCGAATCATGCGGGCTTTGTCCAGTTTTCTGCCAACTTCAATAACCAACTGTTCTCTGTGCTTTTCTAGACCTGGATCCATCTAGACACAATATGCAGATGTTTATTAGGATAAAAGAACAAAAGAAGTGTTAAATAAATTATTTTATGAAGTTAACCCAGTCACACAAAGCCAGAAATGAAAGAAAAGGAAGGTATATCAAGTCAAGATTTGGGTATGGCAGCTGGGATATTCTAATTATTGAGTTATAGATGTAGCATATAAACATTCATGTTAAAAGCCAAACTCATATAAAAATTCAGGAACTTTGATATTTTGTCCAAGTAATTACATACATTATCTCATTAGCACACACGATGCTGGGCAAAACTCCCATGTGAGTGGGACTGCTGTATGTTTGTATGTTTCCACATCACACACATGGGTTACCCAGACTGACAGGGATGAGTGAAAAGGGATTCACAGTCATGTTAACCCTCTGGTTATGTGCACCTGAGATATGGCTCTAATGACACAAGCAGTCTCAAAATTTGAAAATTCTGAAACTGTGTTGTTCTAGTCCGTGAGCAGCATTCTTATTTCAGGTTTTCTATAACTCAGATGTCCTACAGAGTAAGTCTTACCAGCCCTCTTGGTAAATCTGCACCAGAGATACATGACCAAGACTGCAAAAGAGCAGACTAAGAATTGCAATGCCCTGGTTTGCTCTGGTTTTCCCCAGGCGAGGATTCAGTTTCAGCTTTGCATTGAAGTGCTTCATCTCATGTTCAGTGAAGCTACTTCCTAATATTCCCTGTCTTTGCCAGTTCCTCCAAGGCTGTTTCTCCTTAGTTATGGCTTGCCTTAGTTTCAAGTCAAAAGCTAAGATGGCAAAGGTCTAGAGTGCTTCTCTCAATAGTAAGTTATGCATTGAGGTCAGATTTCAGAGCAGAGGTGGTAAAAAAAAAAGTGATCAGGATGCCAGATGTTTAACATTTCTTAAAACTGAAGTGAACGAATCAAAACACTTCCCTACTTCGTCAGTCCAAATTACCTGCCAATCTCTTGCCTTACATATTAAAAAACTCAAGTTGGAACAGGAGATTAACAGTTTTTACAAATACAAAGGTTTTAACTTCAAAGGAAAGGTCACCAACTTTGTGAAATAATATTCCAGTCTAAAGAATCCATCGTTACCACCTTCCTGAACTTGCATCATTAGAAAGGCCACAAAGATCCAGCCTAGAATAGCTTTCAGTCATACTCTTAAAAAGGAGCTTTGGCAAGAAACTGAGCAGGTCTGAAGTGTACATATGGAAATTAAAGAATGCATTGGAATGGGCTGCCCAGGGAGGTGGTGGAGTCCCCATCCCTGGAAGTGTTTAAAAATCGTGTGGCTGTGGTGCTGGGGGACATGGTTTAGGGACCCTGACAGTGTAGTGTTAATGGCTGCACTTGATGATCTTAAAGGTCTCTTCCAACCAAATGATTCTATGATAAAGTACATTAATATTTGCATGGTTTTCTCTAGCTGAGAGAAGTGTTGGGGACAAGCTTCTCTAACTTCTACAGATATTCTAAACATAAACATGTGCTTATGGGCTTAAAAAAAAGTTTGCTTAACTGTGGGAATACCAAAGATTGGAACCAAAAAAAAAAAAAGAGGACAAAACAGACCACAGGATTACCTTAAGAAAAAAAGCAAACCAAACCAGCCACCTTTCCTTTGGAACACTAAAAGGGATGAGAAAATGCCTGTAATTCATACCACAGGCTTCAATAATATGACACACACATTTGCTTCATTTTTTCCTTCCACTCCTTCTTTCCTTGTTGCTTACCATAAATTTGGGTTATTTCCCAGCTCAGTAAAAGGCATTATTGGCACTTCTGGCTAATGACTTGAAAAATCACAAATCAATGCAGTGGGCCTTGAGCAGCCTACTCCTGGGCATGCCCAGAAATGGGTTAGGTGGGGAACAGTAATACCCTGGAGGCAACATGTGGGGCACAGAATGTGTCAGTGCATGGCAGATGCAGGCTTGCCCTGGTTTCCCTATGCAGTACAACACACTCCTTGTGTGTGGACAGGCTGGGCTGTTTGTGCCTTAAATTACTGGATGTGGTGAGTGCCTGTGGAAAGGGAAAGGGGAATGAGCTTGCATCTTCTCACCCCCACCACACAGCTGGGAAGTGTGACCCACAATGGTTATGAAGATGTGTGGATTTGGAATGGGTAACATTGACTGTCAGCCAAAGCACGGATACCAATTTGCACACTGCAATATTACTAATAAACAATATCAGTTATAAAAATTGGATAAAAAAAGGAATAGAATAGCCTAAGTGAGAAAATCTCTGATTATACCTGCACCTGGCACCAACCATATACTGTCTACAACATGTTAACTCTGATGGCTAAAACTGGTTTATCTACAAAATAAGGGGATTGGTTTTGCTCCTACATGAATGGATAACACCTGAAATTGATATAATTTGCTCCCACCTCAGCAAAAAAATATGAATTTTTATTATTAGCACATCAAATAACGAATAGAAAGGAGGTTAGTGGCAGGAAAAGACAAGTGCTGGAGATCTTCACTTCCTCAACAAATGAATGTAAACACAACAGCAAGAGGAAGGAGAGCACCCTTGTTCATTATTTTTTAAATTTATAAAAATAAAAATTCAGTTAGTGTTTTATTATTTACTTTCACCAGTTATTACCACCATGGCTGCACCTTTAAAAAAATTTGTCAATATCACTGGTCAAAAATGCCTGATGAAAAAGAAAAAAAAAGGAATTTATAGGAATGGGACAACATTCTTCTCACTAGCAAAGCAACTTTTGATTTACATTTCTTTTGTGATTTGTGTCATATAGTATTATACTAACATTTGGCAATGCACTGCAAGGCTTTTTATGGAAAACAGATTTCAGATGACCAGAAGTCTTAAGGTGTCTGCAGAAGCTTGCTTAAACAATAGCCTACCTACTTCCACTATCAGACAAAAAGCTATTAACAAAATCTCCTGACATATATCTCTACATGTCACAATGACCAAAACAACTGCTGCTTACAATATCATGACAAATTATGAAGTCACAAAACAGATTCAGGACATTTGAAATGAACTGCAGTTACCACACACTTGAGTTCCACCTGCATTAGGCTCAACTCCCCACAACCAGACTATGTGAACAACACATGCTTATAAACAGCTCTACAGAAAAAACCAATATTCAGATAATCTGTAAATGATTACACTTCCTAAAAATGACATACAATGAAAAAACCCTTATGCAACTGAGCTCTGATTTCTATCGGTGCATAGAACCCTTACAAAGAAAAAAAAAATCAAAACAAATTAATAAAAAAAGTCTTGTAATTATTAAATCACAAGAAATAACCCCTCTGCACTAACTAAAAATGAAATTTTATATGTCATGGAATGAAACATTCTTAAATGAATGCTTATGGGTGCTGGGGGGGAAGGCAAGCTACTCAAGGATGTTTTATTTTATCATTTATATCTAGTCTGAAAAACCAAACCACTGACAATAGGCTAAGTTACAGCAAGTGTCTGAAAATAATAAATGTTGTCCTTTGAAGGATAACTTGGCCAGTTAAAATGTATTTTTATGTGAACAGAAGGGGCCTCTTAATTTAGTGTTAAAAATACTCTGCCACAGAAATTATCTTCTTTTTTCTAAGCACTTTTAAAAGAATTGCTGATGTCAGGTTAAGTAGAAATAGCAAATATTTATCCTCACATCAGGGAAGGATTAGAGATGCAGAGCAGGTTACAGATTTTTTTTTTTTAATGCATTTTATACCTGATAAGCTTTGTGACTGATGCCATATACTAATGGATTTGCTCTCATCCGTACATAGAGATAAGTGTAACTTATCCACTTTACTGCTTCTTCCACATTAGTTACTGTTCCAAGAGCAATCTGGAAATAGGAAAAGAGACAAAATTAAATGTATATGTTACAGCTGAACATAAGTATTTGCCTGAAAACATATGGAATTCAGAGCATTAGCACTAAAGAAAATGGCAATGTGTCCAACTTAAAGTATTTTAAAATAATTATAGGATAACTTGAACCATTTACACTCCTTAGCCTTATGAATGTCTAACAACATGGTGTGCTCTGGGACTGTATCTTAGATACAGTGACACACATGATGGTTTTTACAACTGAAAGATTATATTGAGCAACCTTGTTATGAAACAAACAAAAATAAAGACAAACCACAATTCTTTAGTGAATATGCTCAGGGTAATTTAAAGAGTACCTTTGAAAAAAGAAATACATTTAAAAGGTTATTTTTTCATACCTCTATAAATGCACTTTCTGGTTCAAGTCCTAAACCAACTCATACCAAAAATCTTTAGGATTTTCTTCATTTCACTCCCATACTTTGCAGTGTGTTTATACACAGGTTTTACAAATAGTTTTCTCCTTTTTGTATATGGCAAGTCAAATATATAGGTATCTGCTACATTTTTCTTATATTAAAATATAACAAAATTGAACAGGTGATATGCACATACGTGTATATATGTATTTATTTTTCAAGACTGAATCGAGTATACCAAAACAGTTTTTTTGACTGAATTACTTTTTTTTTTCTAATTCAATACCTTAATCACCAGCTCATTTACTACACACATTTTCACTCGATAACTTCAGCTCTATTTTGTTTTGCTTACATTCATGACAAGCATTTTCCTGCTTAATTCCAGTTAACCTGATTTTACAGGATGCATGTCCCACGAACAAACATTTTTTGGCTGCTGCTGTTGTTTAAAACAAGCAAAAGTTTCTCTTGATGAATATTTGTGATCCATTACTACATTTACAGTAACTTTTGTTTTATTGGTGTTTGAATTTCATATAAGAATTCCACATGACTTGGCAAAAATTAAAAAAAAAACCCCAAATCTACACAACTGTGATTTCTTATGCATGTTCAGATCTAAGCATTTAGACTTTAATAATAATATAGATATTATTTTTTGAAATAACATAAATATTGATTAAAAATAATAATGGAAGTCAAATCTGGTTTTGAGTTAAAATACTTAAATCTGTTAAAATCTTGTTGATATCAGTGACTCATAGCATGAAGTAACCCCAGTCTTTGTCTCACACTTTTCAACAGCATAAAGAGCTTGGCAGAAGCACCATTTATTTTGTGTTTGGTTTTTTTTTTTTTCCAAAGTATACATAATGCACTGAAGTAGCTACAAAAGCATTCAGTTCATCATAGACAACTACATGGGAAATATCTAATAGTATTATTATTAACCTGGGCAGAAAGTTGAGTAAATTTAGTATTTGGTTTCTTTCCATGGGTCAAATCTTTCATTGCACAACTTGCAATAGCATAACAATATAGTCCATTGGTAACATTTTCATTACTGAGGACAGTGAAGTCTGATAGTTAAAAGAAAAATATGCCATCTTTTTGCCTCATTTGTTCAAATATCTGCTTGTATTAGCTACAACAGAATTGTAATAATAAGTTTAAAGTAAAACTGAGGGGAAAAAGTGATTATGAAATACAATTGGGTTTCAGATATGATGCTGCAATCTAATACTGTGCTCTTCTTCCTTCCCCAGCTGTAGTAATAATCATTGAATAACATGCAGATGCAACAAAAGGCAACTTCTTTATATTTGCTGCCATCTAGTGTTGAAGTAAGGTTCTTATGGATCGTTTGGAAATTTATCCTTTGTAAAAACAGTATTTATTTTAGTACAATCACTTTAGAGTAATTATGGAGTAAATTACTTACAAAGTTAGGAGAGGACCTCTGTTAAGACCTAGGATATGTAGTATTCATAAAAACAACAAAGCTGATACTTTATTAAAAGAAAATTTTAAGAAAGTTAAAAAAAAGTTCTACATTTTACAGCATTTCCTCAGCCATCTATTAGATATTTAGTCATGATGGAATAAGCAATGACTAGAAATATTTACTATGCTGACACTGTATTGTCTGATTGCACCTGCTGATAAAAACGTTTTTATTAAAAAAAAAAAGTCCAAATACAAGTCATTGTGTTGCACTCACAAAATGAAAACTTGACTAGTATATTAATCCAACAGACTGTGTCATTTTAAATTAAAAAAAAAGATCAGCAACACAAATTTTTAACTAGCTGTTCAATGGCTGATGTCAGCACTACTGAGTGTCGTGCTTAGTACTCTGCATTTTCACAAAATAATTTTTTTAATAAATGTTATTTCACAGTTTGAAGTTTAACAGTGTTTCAAGAAGAGGTGTTTCTCCTCTGATTTTCCAAGAAGTGTAAATAGAAGTGACAAAGCTTTTTAGGAATGGTTTTGAAGAATGACTGTTTTCTTTCTAATACTTATATACAGATCATAAAAGGGCATAACAGTACTACTCATTATAGTATATGCATTATATAATATAGAACATTATGTCATATACTGTTGTGCCTTTTTACATAAGAACATTGAATTGCTATTATGTTAGTAGAATTGAGTCAGATTGCATGGTTGAAAAAATGCTATATATGAATCAAATATTTGTTGCTAAGAGAGCTAGGAAATCATTTCAACCTAATAATATTTTTGTCTGTTTTGTTTTGTTTTAAAACAGTGTATGCTGAATTACCATTTCAGCATCTGAATTGATAATGTCCTTATTTCTATATGGGGTTTGGAATAATTTGTTAATGCTACTAGAATTGTCACAAGTGTTCAGTTCCCCTTAGGCTGCACTTTGCCCCATCCCCACATTCAGTCACCCAGCTTCTGAGTGTTCAAAGGGCTTTGAAGGACTTCTGAGAACCATAATAGTTGCCCACTTTTTCAAGGCAAAGGTAGATGAAGAGGTTTGTCCAAACTAAACAAGTCAGCACCTATCGCAGTCCTGGCTTCACAACAAAAATGATGGGGAAAGGCAAGGAGCAGCCCCTAGGGAGGGAACCACCTACTGCCCAGCACTGCAAATCCTCTGAGCCCGCAGGGGAAAGGAGTCAGCCCAGCAACAAGCTGGGGTCCAGCTGTGGATGGCAGGGAGGGCTCTATCAGGTGGAAACAATTAGGGGAGGAATGGTGACCTGCATTGTATGAGCTATTGATGATAGTTCCCAGATAAGTTAAAGTTTATGGCCTAATTAAACCACATCCCCTGCATCTTATCTTTCTTCCTGTATTTCCAGAAAATACAGCTGTAGGTATTTTCTGTTTGCCAGCTGGTCAACTGCCTTGGACTTGCTCCTCTCCACTAAGCACCCTAACTAGCTCTTTATTTATTCCTTTTTATGTTCCATTATGCCTAGTGATACAACTTCAACAGAAAAGTAAAAGGGCACCTCCATGTCTATGACAATCTGTACTACTTACTACTTAGGAATAAAAAACAAACCCCAAACCAAAACCAAAACTCAAAACAAATCTGCAGGAGAGAATTCTCAGTGGACTAAGGTGCTGAAATACATGTACAAAGTCTTAATTTTGGTGTTAACTCAATGATGTTGGGTATATTTCAGCTTTTCCCTGTCTGTAGCTTTCCTAACAACAAATGCACCATATAAATTTCTCCCAAATTTTTGAATGACTGCATCTTAATATCTTTAAATAAAGGTATTGCCTTTGCATTTGCTATCTTCCAATGGATTTTTATTCCATTTTTGTACAGTTTTTGACCTGCTCTTTTAGATATAACTCCCTGCAGTAAAGAGTTCCACAGCCTAACCACCCAGCTGGCATCATTTTGTGTTTTCTGAACCTGACACTGACTCGTATTAATCAATATTTCCCATTTCTTGTCCCAGGAGAGATGCTATTTTTTTGCTATGTCACTTATTGCTTCATGGAAATCTGTCATATAATTTCTCCTTTGTCTTTGTTCTTGCCTGAATTGTGCAGAAAAACCAGTGTGCTCCTTTCACAGAAGCTGACCCTATTACTTTGTTCATCTCTGAATATTTTTGCAGTGTCTACTAGCACTAATTTTCAGAGAACTACTCGCATACTCAATTACTGTTAAAAGTCACTAAATTTCCATTGACATTTTCTCTACCTCTGGAAAGAATCTCAGTAATGTGTACACATTTGAAAAGAAACTACTTAGCAGAAATACGTATTTCCCAGGACAAAGAAATCCTTTTCTTTAGGTAAAAGTCTAAATAAAACTTCATGAGTAAGATTGCTTTTATTGTTGTCAGTCTTATCTAAAATTGCTGCAACTCATTTTTTTTCTTTTGGACAATTTTTAGTGTTTTGTAATTACTGTAGACATTACTATTGTGAGCTCACAGAGTCCTTTCTCCCTTAAATGTCTTGCTTTTTGATACTTTTTTTCCCCCTTCATTAAGTATCCATTTGGAATCACTTAGCTGGTGCTAGAGAATGGTATTTACCTTGCCAAGTCTTCAGTGATTTTTTTTTTTTTTAACAGCTTTTAAGCTAGTAGAGTGCTTATTAGTAAAAACAGTGGGTGGAAAAAAAGACAACTCTGTTAAAATCACAAGCCTGGGAGAAATTAAAATTATTTCCTATTCTAACAGTGAACCAGTGTGTTCCACCTTCATTGTTTTATTTGGTGCTAACCACACCCTAGTCAATGTTAGCAGCAGTTTGGTACCATAATTTGCTACCTAGTGCAGTAATATACAGAAAAATAGGCAGACACTTGCTAAAATGTAAATATTTTGTTAAGCCATTCTAAATACCTCCTGTGAGATAAATACCTAGGACTTAAAACTAAGAATTTCCCAACTGTACAGTGGAACAGGAGGAAAGGGAGGAGAATCCTAAAGTATAACTGTAATCAAAAATGTCTTTTCTTTGATATTGAAAATAAAATTAATTTTGGATTTTTTTTTTCCCCCTCCTCATGAAAAGTTCAATGAATATAAATTCATTTGTGTCTCCCCCTACGCTGATCTATTATATAACAATCATCTGTTTTCTGGCCTGTCTCTCTGCAGAATATTACACACTGAAAATGAATAGCTTACATCTCATACTTTCTTAACTAAGCATTCTCAGTTGAGTGGAAAGAAATAGTACTGCAACTCCTGGTTCATCAAGTAAAATCTTCTTTTCCTCATATGCAACCACATCTTCCACACAAATACCATCACTTAGTACAAAATCTTTGCCATAGGGGAAAAAAAAAAGTAATTATATATACATATACTAATCTCCACTATGGCTAAAGGACTGTTACAGATCTTTTATTTCAGGCAACCTTATCAGCAGGGTGATCAATTCTTCTACTGGCACTGATCAAAATGATATATATATATATTTGTTTGATTGTTTTTTCCTTATTCTCTTCTAGACTCCAGGTATAATTAATCCAGGCATCCTCCAGACAAGCTGGAGCAATATAGATCAAGCTTGAGAAAACAGTAACATATAGCTATGCCATTTATTTTTCACAGTAAGTCTGTGACCAAGTTCACAACTGGTGCTCTTGTTACCACTCCACTGTCTTTGTAATTCTTCACTGACCTGAAGGCCTTCTGTGGGATGGAAGGACTAAATTCCTAATATCAGAATTAAAAAAGTAGAAAAAATAAATCCTATGCTGTGAAGAATATTAATCTATTTTTTTTTCCTTGTCTACATATATCTTAAGAACATTTGGCTAGATTCTTTCCTGTTGAATGAGTACAAGATCCCAAGACTGGATCCATCTCTCCTAACTCTTTGGGGTGCTGAATGGGTAATATTGGCATTCACCACCAACTTCAGGATTCAAAGTTTTGCTGCTAATGTGTAAGTTGCTACTATCCAACTTTAAAGAACTGAATGTCCACCCAGTTCTGTTTAGAGAACATTTACAGGTGTCTATCTCCAGGAATATATAGGTGGGAAGTGGTCGAGAGCTCTACACCCCTCCACTGCAAGTATGCCTCCAGTCATTTTCTCCTCTCTCCTTTGTGCCAGAAAGAGGGATGGGAAAACTGCAAATGGATCCTTTTAACCATATTTGTGTCTCATGTTCTGGGGCAGTTATTTCTCTCTCCATTTTTGTACTCGGACCACTTCAGAGCCTTGAGGTAAAGAGGAGTAGCTCTGAGAGAAGACAGGTGTCAATATTTTTATCCCCCCTACATATGTGTGTGGAAATACCTGGGATACAGTCAAACATTATTCTGCTTCTGATGTGTGATCATATTTGGGCAGAGACTTTTTTCTGTTAACAGGAATTGAAGAAATTACCTATGAGACCCCCCCAGAATAAGAAAAAATCCAACCAAAATAATAAATGATCAAACCTCGTAATTTGTGAATAATCAAGGAATGAATCCTAATATTTTTAAAAGTCACTGTATCAATTTCTGCTCCTTTCCAGAATTTCCCTTTAAAATAATTATTTATGATTAAAAAAAAATGAAAAGACTTGAAAGTGGTGAAAAAGTAAAAATAAACAGAGACATGTAAGAATTATATATATAAAACTGCTTAACCCTTTGAAAGATGTGAAGTTTATTTTGTCTATTAGGAATAGTCTTTTTTTAAGATGCTTGTTCTGTTTCAAGATGTCACTAGATGTTTCAGTTTAGCTGAACTCCTTTTATTGAAAAAAAAAGTGTTATCTTCTTCATTTAACATTCATGAAACATGTTTAAATTTCTGAGGTTTCCTTGTAAAAAGTGTCTGTGTGTGTATAGACATATATTTAATTGGTTATTACAAGAGATAGCTTTTGAATTGTTATACTTAACCATGACAGAAGTCAGTAGTTTCAATGCAACCAATCAGTATTTTCAGACAGCATTAATTTTAAGATTTCAACTGAAACATGTCGTGAAATTGCTATTTATAAGAAATCATTTCTGATTACTACTGTAAAGCAGAAAAGAAAGAAGAGTTGAAGCCAAGTACATTATTCTTCCTACACTGCAGTCAACCATATGACGTTAATTTTGTTTATATATAGGCAGGCATGCTTTAATCTTTTTTTTTTTTTCTGGATGTTAACTTGCAGTTATGCAGAACACAAACTAAATTCTAATAAAACCATTTCTGATTAAAATGTAAATGCTGTTTCTACAGTTTTATCTTGGAGGTATTTTGACCCTCCATACTACTTCTAATACTTACTGCCTTATCTAAAAGGCTCTTGACATTTTCACATGTGTAACCTTTCACTCCTCTTAAACATACATGCTTACAGTTTGCTACTTTCTTTAAATGAATTAAAAGTTACCTCTGCATTTAGGTTGTCTGCAAGGCTTTCAAGAAACTGGCTTTCAATTGGATTCTGCTGAGTAAGAAGAGTCAGGTAATGACTGAGTTTGTCATGAGTTGTAATAATGACGCCTTCTCCGAATTTGTCAAACTGAGGCCGTCCAGCTCGGCCAAATATCTGCATGACATCTAAAATTCCAAGGTCAACAAAGGAGCCTCTTTTTGCAGCATATATTTGTGTTCCCTGGTTGAGGAAAAGTTAATAAAAATTAACATAAATACACATGAATATAATCCTGATGAGCAGAATACTGAAATTAGGCAAATATAGCATGATGTCAGAAGTGTACTTTAACTAATCCTTTCATAATCTTTGTATAGTAAAGATTTAAATATATCAAACTAGACTCCCACTGGAGAGAATCAGTTTAATGAGATATAAATAACATTTCAAGTCAATCAGACATTTCCCCTCCAGGCCCAAAACCCACAATAAAGATCTTGATAGCTATGCTTCTTTACATGGTTCTTTTAAGATGTGCAGAGTAATAGAAACTCTTACCTTAATAACAACAGCATGAGCAGGAAGATTGACACCCCAGGCAAGTGTGGCTGTACAAACTAGAACTTTGATATGTCCATTAGAAAACAAGTTCTCAACCAAACTTCTGTCTTGACGCAACATTCCTGCATGATGAATACTAAATCCATCTGGAAACAGTTCACGTAATTGCTTATTTCTGGATCTCTGTACCTAGAATGGACAAGCATGAAAATGACATTCACTTCTAGTGATGGTACAAGAAACACTGTATTGAAAAAAATACAGGAAAAAACCTCATTGAGTATTATTATGAGTCATATGAAAGAAACTATTTCTATTAATGTAAAATTTTCAATCAATGCCAATGACATAACTTTGGAAAGTAAGAGTAGAAGTCTAATTTGAATACACTAAGTATTTACACTTGTAAAGAATACATTTAATTGTTTAAAAGAACATTTATATAAAGATTTATCTTCACTTAAACAGATAACCAAATTAACTGATAATCAACATGAAAACCCAAGCTGAGAACTCACATATTGCTTTTCCTTAAAACCAACTTCTTCAGACTAAGCTAAGGTTGTCCAGCCTACCCCACTGTGTATGAAGTCTGTAAACATGTCTCCCTTATTTCTGGGTGCTGGCTTTATTATGCTTCACCCAAACCAAATATCAACTCTAAATTAAGGAAATGGCATTAAGTTGCAACAGGGGATGTTTGGATTGGATATTAGGAAAATTATCTATACTGAAAGAGTAATGAGGCATTGGAACAAGCTGCCCATGGAGGTGGTGGAGTCACCATAACTGGAGGTATTAAAAAAACCCCATGTAGATGAGGCACTTCAGGACATGGTTTAGTGGTCATCATAATGCTGGGTAGATGGTTAGACTTAACCTTAGAGATCTTTTCCAACCTTAATGATTCTACACTTCTCTTTAACTATGGAACTCCCAATTGCTTTGCAAGTGTGTCTTCCAGAAGCAACAGGGAAGGAATAAAGAAATTCGAAGAGGAATCTGAACCCACCAGAGTTCATGCCATTTTAACCCAAAGGGAACAGTTGTCTTTCAATTCAGAAACAAGGCTTTAGGCTAAAGCTCAAGTATTACAAAAAGTACATCACTTTTATTATAACTAAGACTGCAGGAGAAAAGGCAGGGTAACTCTGCTGCAAACTGGAATAAAGGACCTTCAATCAAGCTTATATGAGCTTGATATATAATATTATATATAATCTAATATAAGGTCATAAAGCATACAACACACAATCTCTTTGCCCTCGCCCCTGGCTACTGGTTCCTCAGATCTTCATGTTTCAAGGTCCTTGAATTTGCAACAAACACCTCTGATTTTCCTCCCATCATTCCAAACTGTCTCACTCACTGTCTTTCAAAATCAATTGCTGCTGAGTATGACACCAGGAAGGTTGTGCTAATGATGAGTCTAATCTTTCTCTAATACAGATTTATTATCTTTATCAGCAGAGATTCTCTACTTTTCCATGGGCAAGATAGGTATTTTTTGACTATCACTGTATTTTCATTTAATTAATGAATTAAGTCAAGATTTAAGATTTTTTTTTTTTTTAATCTTCACATTTACTAGCACCTGACACACAGCTGCTTGAAGTTGATGCAATGGATACAGAGTGGGTAAAGCAAAGCAAAATATGGTTCTCAGTACTGGCATACGGCCAAACATGAACAATAAATCTCTGCAAACACAGAAATAAATAGGGAGATGGGAATGCAATTATAAAGGAGGACATGAAAAGAAAAATACTGTAGGAAAAGCACATTTCTCAGATTCACAATTATCCAGTTTCTCAATATCTGATCTTTTCTGCTTTAGTAGTAGTTATTTACTATTCATTTAAAGGAAATGAAACTCAGCTTTTAACTACACATGATTTTTAGGCACATTTAATTAACTGCTTTAGTGCTTAAAATGAATAAACAAGAAAGTGAGAGTGTCATTGCAGTTCATGAAGCTTATTCTTTATGAGCTAGCAAGTAGAAACAAATATTTCATAAAGAACACAAATCCACCAAGGTTTGCATTTATAATTTATCAACAACAAATCTCACAGAAGACAAACATGTGGAAAATTAACTTCAGCTGCACATCTGAGAGCAATTGTGACACAGAAATTTAGAATGATCTTGATTACATTCAGAACGTGGCATAAGCATTTAACACTGTAACCAGCTTTTGTCTTAATAAAGCATCTTCTTATATGGTTAGATAACCATGAGAAAAGTCACTTTTTAGTAAAGCTCTTTGTACTGGTGTTGCATGACTACTTTACAGGTATTAAAATAACTATTTTTTATAAAACACAATGTTCCTTACAAAAACATACACTTTAAATACTATAATCTGTAGCTGAAGAGGCCAAATCTTGTTCTTAAATATTCACAATTTCAAAATTACAGACCTTTGTAACCTGATTACTCAGGTTCTCTGTTGTGATTGAAGGATAGGGCAATTTACTAATGGGAAGCTAAGAGAAAATATTGTACTAGATACACATTTGTTTAGAGGTTTAGTTCTTAAAATTTCACCAGTTTAGAGAAGGGAACTTGTGAATAAAGGAGAAAGCAGGAGGAAGGGGAAAAGTCTGTGACAGAAAACACCTAAGATATGGCAATGCTAGTCTGACTGTAATTCAAATACTTCCAAACTTACTAGCCAGTCATTTCAAAATACGTAGGTACATCTAAATGTATCCATATAGTTTAAAAGCATATGGATACTCCCTCTAAAGTCAACTATATATGAATATCCATATGCTTTTAAAGTCTACCACACATTAAAAAAAAAAACCCAACCATATTTGAAGTATTTAATATTCAGAGCTTTTGCCTGTTCATTTATTGAATCTATGAAGTGTTACACTTCTAGTGACCAGCAAACAGTAACCAGTATAAAGACACTAATTTTTTTTCCAACATAAAAGATGATTAACTTTTCTTACTGAAAAATTCACAGCCCACTTTTCACATAGGAAAAGACAAATGCCAAGCAAACCAAACCACTAACTACCTTTGATTACTTCATTAACTGCACAGAAACAGAATTGATTGTCTTTCCATAAGTTTGTGGGCATTTTAAATTACAAAGACACAAGGCAAATGAGTTCAAGAACAATGAATTAACCTAATTTTATAAAGTTACACTATAGAATATAAAATAAAAAAAATTAATTGCATATCTCAGTGATGGCTTGGAAGGCTGCTCCTACAGCATATCCTTTAATGGCAACATTAGATTTGAAAACAAACCTTCTAAACTCTTGTGCCAATGAATTGCATGGTTATTCTATTAAATCTGGATTTTAATGGTTTCAGAGACAATAAAACCAACAATTTTGGAATAAGGGTAGTGAAGCTAAAAAAAAAAAGTGATACTACTCCCACCTGGTTCTATTACAGTCTAAAAGGTTTTGCTTAAAATTTATATAAATGTTACTAAGTGCCTCAGGTGTCCAGAGAAGTTGTTATTATGAGGTCCAGCACTGGTCTCATGATTAGAATTGATTTTCTTTCCCCTCCCTTATTGCTCAAGAGTGCTGTAGATTTATGACCTTTGCTTACATGTGTGTGTGCATCTAAAACAGTATATATTAAATAAATTCCTAGTTTACCTTATTTCCATCTATATTTTTCTTTTAAATGTCTTCAATTTCATGCAGCTCTTATTAAGACACATTAAAAATGTCAATATTAGACACAGAAAAATACCTAATTTTAATGAGAAGGCATATGTAACAGAAAAAAAAAATCAAGCTTATGGGTATTTTAGCTGAAAACTTAAAAGAAGATAACACCCTTAGTTACCCTTTTCTTTCATCTGGTATCAAAGTTATCATCATTAATATAGAATATAAACTGCATGCTTTTTGTCTGAACTACCAATATTACATGAATCAAAAATGACTTTTTTAAAAAATAGGTTTATAGATATTTTTTCCTCTTTTATCTAAAAAACAAGTAAAAAAGAGTAATAAAGCTTGATTATGAGAAGCAGCTCCCAATAAATTACTTGATAAGTGATACATCAATTTATGTCTTTTCTTTAATCTCCAATTGCTACACTCATCTAGGACAGACTAAGTACCCCAGTACTTGGTAAGATTGGATTTTTTTTTTCTTTCTGTAAATGACTTATTTTTCCTTTCTGTTACCTCATTTTGAAGATATCATTTGCACTTTGAATGTTGTTGGGTTTATTGCCACTAATAACACAGTTTTTGACTATATTTTCTCTCAGTAACAGAAATGGCACAGGCTATTCTACTCTTTTTCTCACAATCACCTTGCTATAGCAAAACTTCCCACTTGTAACCCTAAGACTCAATCATTGTAATTTCCTTTCTGTCGAGTTCACAATAGGGCAGCACTTGCAGTTTGTTCAGAATGCACCATCATATGTGATCACTGGTTGGAACAATTCTGAGCAATTTATTCCCATCCTTCATTCTCTGCACTGTCCTGACACCCTACAAAGCATTAGCTCTTAATTTTGAGGCCTCATTAGCTTCACTTGATGAGTGCCAGTGATAAAATAGCATAGATACCACAGACACCTAAACAGACACCTTGCTGCTGCCTTCAATGAAGGACAGTTTTAATTAGTACTACTACTGTGTGATGGATACAATTAAATTATTTCCAGAATAACTATTCTGTAACTTTCCTGATGACATCTGAAAGTGAATTCTTAGGTTGACCTTCTAATTTGTTTTAAGTTCCAGGAAGACAAAAGCCTCCCTTGTCTCATTCATATTAATCATAGTGCTGAATCTGCTCTGCTAGCTCATTTAAAGGCTACTGATTTGTCTTTCAAAATGTATGATATAGGTAAGATGGAAGAAGTCTCTGTCCATTCAAGAAGAAATGGGTGGCTGAGAAAAACCCAGAAAAAAAAAGGAAGTTGAAAAAAAAAAAGTAATACAACTTCAGTATGTTTGAAGACTAAGAAAAATGGAAAGATATAATCAGAAGACTGCACGATCATTCATCATTTTTACTCTTCAAAATTTACTACACACATATTGCATATTAATAAATCTTTATAATTTAAAATATTAACAATATTAAAATCTGTGCCTAAATAATCTCAAATCTTATTAAATTATATTTCAAAACAATTCAGTTTAGCAGTAATGCGAAAATGCACTTCAATTCATAATAAATTTATTGTCTAATATCACAATTTTAAAATGCATGCAAAGTCATGTAAAGCTCTGGTTTTCTTTCTCATCAATTTAGAATTAAACTGTTCTCTTTCTGGGCACAGATATACAAAACATGTAAAATACAGTAAGGTATCTATTCTTCTCCAGTCCTGTCATCATATTCGTTAACCACCTGGAGAACACAGATGAAAACCCCATCAATCTTGGTCTGTTTTGCTGACAGTGGAAGTTTTTCAGTATGCTGTTAGAAAACTAGCCATACAGCATGAAAAGAAAGTGATAGAGAGAGCTTGATGACATGGAAGGTCAGCATTGCAACAGCAAGGATGAGTCTGTAGCAGTTTCAGTTTGAACAGGACATCATTTGGAGATCTAGTTAAACCTTTGGTTGCTGTGCTTAGCTGTGCAAAGATTTGAACATTTCTGCTTCAAGAGAAACATACTACATTACTTCTATAAAATTTGAGAACACCTCCTTTGCTTTACAGTTCTCAAAACTGCCACTCTGTGGAGCCATGACAATACTGGAAGCTTTTTTGCTCTGAGACAATAAAAGCAGAAAGTGTTTTCAAGCTCCTTCCAATACAGCTGCAGCTGATTTATTACAGAGCATCATAATTTTTAGTGCAACTCTTCCTCAGAGGCTGTACTGACTGAGACATCATTAATTCTGCAACAAGTTCCATTTGTGAACATTAAGCATATCTCTCATTTACAAATTCAATTGTAAAAATCCACTACAACTTCACAGCTATGCAAAGTGACAGATTGAGTATTCTGCAGAAAAATGGAATTTCTCCTGGTTTTTCTTCTGAAATTAATCTTAAAACAAGTAAATAAGTTTGTTTAAGACAAGTAAATAAGATGAACCTAGGTATTAAATGTCTTTGAATTTGGTATTGTGGCTTGGTTTCTTCACTTTTCTAGCTTTTGCCCTACAGCATGGAGGAAATAAACTTTACAATACAAGAGACATGATAAAAAAATGCAAGTCAATAAAAGTGGTACAAATTACTAACCTAAAAAAGGTCAAATCTATACTTGCCACTCATTAAGTAACTTGAACTTGGTGACCTGGACGTTAACAAAAAGGAAAGATAACTAAACTAGAATATCAGACCATCCACAGCACTATAAAAATGAGATTTTTTTTCAGTAATAGCTATGAAGACCCATAAGAAAGTTAATGATGTAATTAGCATCACTAAGTTTTATTTCTGTGCTAATAACATTAAACAAGTCTCAGAACTATTTTTTCCTCCTGCATCTTTGCTAATGTAAGAAAATTTCAAGGATTCCTTTGCAACACGTAGTTCAAAGTTCCCAAATTTGTCTTACAAAAGGCAAGTACTTTTGAGAAATCTTCAAAGGATATGAAAAATTATTTGTTTATGACTTTCCATATGTCAATTTTCATACAGTATCATCTAATTATAATACGTGATAATGATTTACTTTATTTGATAAAGTACTAACACAAAAAAATCTCTTAAGAAAACAATAGATCTTTAAGTGGTGGGACCAGTGAAATCTAATTTCCTATGAATTTTATATGCCTTGTGCCCCTGTCTCAACTCAAATGCATATCTCATCACATCTTCATAGCCTCATCTCTTCCAGAATTATCTCAGTGCTTTACTGTTTTATAAATGTATCCACTGTACCCTCAGGACAAAAAAACAGATCTTAGAAATTAAATCTGCAAGACTTACACTGATCACCATTTGATTATTACCAACACCTCGTACAACTGTGTTGTCTGTTTTGTTAGTTTTATTCCAAATTACTCTCAGGCTGCTCTCTGGAGCACCTGCAACCTCGGTGTTGAACTCTGAAGCCTGTGAGCCTTTGAACATTGTTCAAAGTCAGTTCTGACAGTAACATATATCTTTACATACCTTATAGAGCACCTAAAATACCTAATAAGTGATAAAACAATAGGGTTTATATTACTATGCATTTTTGCCCAGCAGACTTGGGATTTTAGAGACAGATTGTCAATTAAACTTAGGCAGCTGCCAAAGGAAACCAGCTGATGCAAGAAGACAGCACTGTGCAGTCACCTCCATAGAGCTCAATTTTACAACCTGACCATGTTCAAATGGAGGGTATTTTCCCACAGACTTCTGGTAAATTAAGAGATCCCTTGTATTTTTAACCTCTACCTACTGAAAAAAAAAAATGATTACCCACCTCTCTTAAAAAAAAATAAAAAATCCCCTCAAATCCAGCCTTTATAGCTCATTTTTTTTTTTAATGTAACTTACTAACATTGTTTTAAAATTTGCATTGAATTACTTAATGATGTGCTTTGGTGTTAGTAATCTAGATTATAAATCCTTGGTCAAAACATAGGAGATCATTATTGTTAAGACATTGTAATTCATATACTCTATTTTAAAGCAGACTAAAGAGCTTCTTCAGCAAGCTAACTTTAAAAGTCTTACCCACATAACAGCTAGATCTCAGAAGAGATGCAAGAAAAATATCTCACATATCAAACAGACCACGAAGACTAAATTACTTGGTATGGGAAGAAGAGGAGTTGTCACTTTCTCACTTTGTGCAGCACATAGCAGCACAAACCAGGTGAGAGGAGAGCTGCTACTGCCACAGGCCCTCTCAAAATGGGATTAATTTCCATTTTTCATACTCTGTTTACTTATCTTGTCTACATTAGTGCTAATGACTGTTCAAAAGTGTTAGGTGCCATACTGTGAGCTTCATTTTCTTTAGTATTTTAATTATATTAACAGTCTTTCCTCTGTACAATTAATAGCTATATCTGTTCAAATCATATCCTTCATGTATTTCCTCTCAAAAATGTTTTTCTTTTTTTTTTTTTTTTTCATATTTTCAAAAATATCTGAAGTTGAAGTAAAATCTTATAGAATCATAGAGTGGTGGGGGTTTAAAGGGACATCTGGAGATAATTGAATCCAACCCCCTTGCCTGCACAGGAACATTTTTTAATACAAAAAGAAATAAGGTTTTTTTCCATACTCAAGACTGAAAGGTAACATTATCCACGAAAATAATTCTATAACTAACACTGCAATTGCTTTCAAGACAAATTAATAACTTACCCATATAAAAATAAAGTTTATCTGTCTGTACAGAACAGAACCATTTATCATGGTTTAGTGTTAAGGCAAATATCATGTTAGCAGAGTTTCATAGCACACACATACTGCAGGGTTATCACCAGCATATCAGTTTTCAGTGGTTTCAAGATGCCAATACTGAATTATGAATTAAAATAATAACAAAAGGAGTAGAGAATCTTGACTTTTGCAATCTGTGCAAACTTTTAATTACATTCAGTATCACAGTTTAAGAACTTTTACTGTTCTGTTTGATTCTCTCATTCTGCACTTTGAAAGCTAATGTGATGGACTGTATATAAAATTAACGTAAACAACAGAATGTCTAAATAACAAATAATATATAAGAGCAGAACAAACTTGATTATCATATAATCTCTTTTCTTTTGAAATTAATTTACAATCTAAGAATATTTTACTTTGCAAAATCCAATCTAAACATCTGAATCAATTCAAGAACAATATTTCCTTCTATTAATTTTGCATTTGGATTTCAGCTAATTTTAAAATGGATTTTTTAGCTCCAAATATGGAATTGCCAATTATTTATTTCACAGAGGGAAAACACAGAGGTTAAGCTTAACTCTAACTCTAGTGTCATCTCTACCATCCCCAGTGATCACTCAAAAACCTACTGAATCTGTTTTCTGTGATATCAGATAGCTTTTCCAATCAGATTTATAGAAACAGACTGATGACTTAGCAATTGTGAGATCAACAGATAAAAGACTTCCTACTCTATTTCTTTTTTTGAGGAGGTTTCACTGGAGCTAACTAGCTAGTTCCATCACCCTGGTTGAATGTGCATACTGTGAGAACTGAGGAGGGCCAGGTAATGCTGTTTGATGTAGAGACATGTCCCTAGAGAGAAGACAGGTCTTCTTTGACCTTGAGAGAGGTCACTTTGACCACTCTGCTTATGTAGCAAGGGTCAGTTTGAGATTCAAACACTGTTGTCTATTTACAGATATGTACAGCTGCAGTAGGAGTCTGGGCACCCTTCACAATCAGTGGGCATCCACATGTGCTCACAGCTGAGCTCGGGCATCCTCTTGGCTTCAATGCACTCAATTCCCCCAACAACAGGAGCTCAGACACCTCATGCATTTGTAGTAACCACGTGCAGTCTCCTAAAATCTGTGCACTATAGCCTCAGCCTGAAAAACACTCCACTGGCATGTTTCAGATTTAAACTAATGAACAAGAATTAATCTTGGAAATAATTAAAGACAAAAGAGAACATCAAATAACCTTCCATTGCAACAAATTTCCATTTTAACTGAGTCAGGTGGCATTGTCTCGACACTCCCAGATGGCACATATCAGTAATAGCTCTTAATTACCACTCACTATTCTGAGTAAATTGGAATTTACATTATCTTTCTTCACACTAATCCCTGCATATTCTGATACTGAATACCTCCTACCACAACCTGAAGAAAAAACTGAAATGTTAATGGCCCTAAACATGAAAATTAATCAGATTATCCTGTGGTATTAAACACCTGAACATAACAGAACTAAAGAACACTGTAGTAAAAATAGGAATGGAGATTTTGCATCTTTTATCTTGGTGACAATGGCAACTTTTTCATTTAATTTTATGAATTTAATGAGTTTCATTCATTTAATGCCTGGTAGAAACCCCAAATATAATTATGTACTTTACAGTAAAATATTACATCCCAAAGATCATTCTTAGCCACAAACAAAATTATGCAATCCATTCACAGAATCTGTCATCACCACATTCATGACTGGTCATAGTGCTACTTAAAAGTATGTCAAGGAACAATTTTCTTCATTATGACCAAGTTGGTAGGAACATAAAATAACTGAAATGTTCCCAAACTGTTGTTGTCAGATAAATAATGGGATTAAATGCCTAGCTAATCTCAATTTCCCCTAATAAGAAACAGGATAGCAGATGTTGATTTTTTTTTCTTATCTCTGCACATTTCTAGTCATTGGCTTGATTTTTAGTTTGAGTGAAAGTCAAGAATTCTGTGTTTGATGGAATGAGTTGTCTGAGAAACCCCAAAGTTGTCTGAGAGTCTTCAGTACAAATCCAGCCATAAAGAAAAAAAGTTTCCATTAATACCAGAACTAAGTACAAGCTTTATGGGGAATGCTACCACTACCCTCTCAAACTCCCAAAAGAAAAAGCTTGCTAGAGTATGGGTGTTGCATCAATATCCAGATTTACACAAATCATATATATTACACAGCAGAAAAAAAAATACATGTAAAACTAGATTGCTTCTTTAACTGATGAATTCCTGTATTTACATCAGTCCCTTTACAGTCACAATTTTGGCATCTCTCCTCCAGAGAGAGACAGAATTTCATAAAGCTATTTGTGAAGCTGTGTTTAAGAGTAATCAATTCATCCTAATGCCTGAAACTACTTTTATAAGAATAAATACAAGCTTGAAAGATATAGTGATTTTTTTCTATTTACTATTAAATGTTATTGCAGTAATCAAAACAATTACTAACAGACATAGAGAAGGAAATGAGACTGAAAAATCTTATGAGCCTCCTAAAACATGCACTCTTCAGGAATTTATATTTTTTAGCAACAGTGAACATAGTTCATATTGTATTATTATACATGTACTTTTACATACGTATACTACACATGTATATTATACATTATACTTATTACACATCTAACTTATCTACCTTACTTTTTATACCATCATCCATTAATGAATGCAGGAAAAGGAAAGGAAGAAATAAAGGAATAAGAAAAAATTATCTCAAAAATTTCATATGAATGTAAAAAAATAAAATCTTTCAGGTCAAGTAGAGAGCTGCACTTCAGACCAGATGCCTGGAACTAGGATGTATTCAAAAGCCTTTCTCCTACCATGGCTATGTGCACTAAAGAGTAAGGCCACAGGGTGGCTCTCAATACTCAGCAGTGAAAACTAGAAATCTGAAAATGGAATAAAAAAGAATCTCGATTAGCTTTGTTTTCTTAAAACTGTGATATGTTTCACTTCACTTATTTTTGGAAATATTTATCTCCACGCTTGATGCGTACTTTGAAGATATTTTAAATTTACTTTGTTCCTCAATAGAATGAATCCTTATATAAAAAATTCAAAATAAGAGATTTTTAGACTCATAACAGCATTATTTCCCTGTAGTGCACAAATCTGTCTTTTTGAAAGTTGAAATTCATAGATACAAGTCTGAAATAATTTATTTACTCTATTTTGATTAAATTATATTCAACTATTTAGCAGTACTAGTTGCTTCATAATGAAATCTGTATTAAACTTTCACACAGAAAATGAATTTGTATGTGGATAGCAGCTCATACATCTTGTTTCTAACATGCACTATCTATATTCTTTATGTTCTTAATTACTTTTTTTGTTTCTTCTATAGGTTTTAACAATTGGGGGTTTTACTAGTAATTTTCTTCCTATTTCTATAGTCAGTTTCAAAAATATCTCCATTGTAATTGAAGGGGGTTTATTCCCCACAAGTGTGGAAATATCAATTTAAAGAAATTGGACCATGTAGGAAAAAATAATAAATAGGGCTACAATCATCAAACCAATAAAGAATTATGACTTGATTCTGAACCAATTAATTGTAGACCTGTACAGAACTCTGAAAGGACAAAAGTCTCTTGGAACCTCATTATGGATATTCCTGAGGCAAGAGACCTTGGTGGTTACTTCAAGGAATATGCTCCCTCACAGGAACAAAATCTAAGAGAGTACCTGAAAAGAACTATTTTGAAATTATAGATGCATGGAACAAGAAACCACATATGTTTTCAAGATACACAGCAATACAAATGCTTTTTTTTTTTTTTTTTTTTTATTATGCTATAGCTATTGAATCAATAGCCAAGAAAATAATTTCTAAGTCTAAGGGATCATTAAAGAAATATAAGCAATAGCCAGTGAATTGATACTAGTGTTTTAAACTATGAATCACCAGTACAAATTCACATTTTCTTACTGTTTTCACTTCCACAATCTTGCATCCACAAATGAATAATGTTAAATGCTTTGCTGTGTTTTCTCTATTTTGTGCTGTATTGTGTCCTTGGGGCTTACTCCAAAGCTAACAGTCTCTCTCCCATTAGCTTCAATATGTTTTTTGATAAGAACCTTCAACTACAAAGAAAATAGGACTCTGTTCAATTATTCAGTAAAGCTACAGTTTAAATGAAAATATGGCAATACGATGCTAAAGGTTTCAAACTCTTCTCAGATTTCTCATCGTTGTCCCTGATAAACATACACAGTAACATTTGGAAAAAATGATCTCTGAAATCAAAGACTTTTCTCTGGAATTCTACAATTCATTACAAAATTCCTGAATATCAAAGCCAGAGGTCCCTTCACAGACAGAAAATGTGCAGCATTTAATTTTCAGCCTTGATGCAACGACCTTTGATTACAAAGTCTAGGAAGTCTTTTGCAAAGCTTTTGATACTGTAAATTCTACAACCTAAGGGTCTGCAATCTACTGCTAGTCTTTAGCATTTTGTACTTTAGAACTTCCAAGTTCATAAGGCAGTGTTGAACTTCCAAGAGTTTTATGTCTATCTCAACAAAAAACAAACAAAAGACAACAGAGGTGAACCAAACCAATTACTAAAGTAGAGGTCATCACCTTAAACACAGAAATAACAGTTTTGCACATGGCAAACTCCAATTTCAACTTGTAGTTTGAATACTCATAATCAATTATACAACATCACCTACGGAAAATTACAGACTTTCATAGAAATTAGGAGGAATGGACGTGGCTTCTTCAAAAACACCTTTAATTAAATGCCTTTAAACTTCAATTCAAAAGAAAAATGCATCAGAAACTTTGACACTTTCAAGGTTGATTTCCAAAGTGGAGGTTGAATCTGCCAGTGAAAACTGAGTGGCAGACAGTAAATACTGCCTCTCAGAGAACCAATATCCTCTTGGTCACAAATACCTTGTGTACAGGACAGACTATATCTCAGGTCTTGCTGAGTTCAGGCAATCAAGAGAGCTGTACACATAACATTTTTTTCCCAGGTAACAACTATCATATTTACAGAGTTATATAATAGCCCTATTTATTTTTGTTACTTGAAAATATTTTGTTTGTAAAAAGTTACTTAATTCAGATGTTTTTACTCCTCTTTATTTATACAAACTTCATTGTGGTCTTAGTTCTCTAATATCTCTTGGAATACATGGACAAACAAGACATTTTTTTTTTTTTTAGAACCTTTGCTAAGCTTCATCAAAATCTTCCAGTATTTAAGGGAATTGCTGGCCTATATTCACATCAGTCTCAGCAATTCACATTTTCACGTTTTTACCTTCTGTCTTTGAAAAGATTCACCAGACAAGTTGTGCATAAACTTTTAAAATCACACATGAAGTTTTCTTACAGAGGTGATAAACCACCACAATACAGCAAAACATGTGTACCAATAAATATTTTCAGTAAAATGTCAAATATTGTATTTTAGACATTTAAAAATGGCTATGTAGAACAGGTATCTTGGAGGTGGGATATGCAAAAGCTATGTTAGCATTCTGATTTCTAATGCCAGGGGCACAAAACAAAAAAGTGAGAAATTTATTCATGAGGGTAGGATAGAGGTACAGGGCATCCTGGCTGCACAAGCACTGGCAGGAATATTAAAACTCCACTACATTCTGACATAATTATTTATTAAAGAGGTAAAAAAGTTTCAGTTCCACTACTTCTGACTTCAGAAAATGAAAAATGCCAAAATCTATGCTAAGATTTCCTATTATTGATTATCAAAAGAAGAAAATATTCTTACACAAAGACATGATGAGGCTAAAAAAGTTTTACTTCTCTGATTAGAACTGTTTTACATGTGAACTATACCAAGAAATAGAAATTCTAAGCCAAAAAACTTTCAAATCTGAAACTCTTGTGTAAATTTTTTGGAAAAGTTTTGAGGCCATATGTACATAATCTGCAAATATGTCAAAACAGGATCTGTCCTGCCTGTCTATTTTTGTTTTTTTTTTTTTTTCTAGTTTTCTTTACAGGTTAGGAATTATTTTACCCAACAAAAAGTCTGAAGCTGAATAAAACCACTGCCTGAAATGCATTCCAATTCATCCTACATATGTGGTGTCCAAATGTTCTAGAAATATCACCCTAGTTCTTAATCTCTTAATATCACATTCTAGAGAATGCATTAAAAGTGTTGACAGTATTCATCCTAAATGGTGTTTCCATTTGGAAAAATGGTTAATACTAGAACATGTCATTTCTGGGTTTTTAGAATTTTTAAAAATATTATATATGACTATTGTTTGGAGAATAATCAGACTTTTCTGTCTCCACAGCCACTGGCAGCAAAATAGCTATGCAGGAGATCATCTACTGAATCTTGCTTCTTAGTCAAGTTGCTTGACCTAATAAGTAAAGGATAAGAAGGCAATATCCTAAAAAAAAACCAAAAAAACAAATTACTCCAGTGTCTGTGTTTTTCAGTATGTCTTACCCAAGTACTACAAATTAATTAGTTTAAGATCTTGCTCTAACAAAAGCCTTTTTTTTTTTTCTTTACAATAAATTATAAGTTCTAGAATTTCTATTTTCTGGTTTTTAGCTTTAGTGACCAAAATGAATTATTTCTGTACTTCCACCCATATTAGCCAAAGATGAAGGTCTGTTTGGTGGGATGGGGATGGACTGCAAAACTTCCTAAAAGTATGCTTGACTACTTTTCACATATTTTGTTTTCTCCAAAGCACCTCCAGCTCTCAGTGTATGGTATTAACAGACTGTGAATCAAATTCAAATAACTTACTCTTAATGGTTATTTCCAATTCCTCTTTTATTTAAAATTCTTAAGTGTGCATTCCCTGTACCATTTTTTCACAACTCATTTTAACTAGATGTCACTGAAAGTTTCAGCATAAAAATGCTGCTGTCCAGTTCTGATCTACTCTACATATTTTGCACATAAACTAAAGGAATAATTAAAAAGTTGAACTAAATTTGCCTCCATTATGGTATTTGGGGGAGCTGGAAGTGGAAAGTAGATAAAAACTTGAAGAGTGAGCATATGTAGCTAAACAATTTCTCAAACCATAATAAAACTGAACTGTATTTGGAAAGCTTTCTTATTTTGAAAATAAAAGAAATTGAGAATATGAACTGAAGTGAAATTTAATATTTTTCTCCATCTGTTAAGAAAGTATTTCCTAAATGAAATACTGAATCACACAAGTAAATGTACCTTGGGGAGGAAAAAAAAAAAAAAATCAAATGTTTGCCACAGTCTGGGCTGAACAGGAGGAAATCTATCAATAGGTAAATAAACAGAATATTTAATGCAACAGGTGGATTTATTTAAGTGCACTTATTCTAATAATCTTTTTGGAGACAGTATGAGAAAGTTTCCCATATTGCAGTAATGGTTTCTAACAAATTATTAGGTGTTTCTGAACATATATTTTTCAATTATGACAGGTGAAAAACTTAAGAAAAATTCAGTCTAAAGATTATACATTAATTGAGTTACAATACACATAAATTAATTTGCATTAATTCTGAGGGAGAAGGAGAAACATTGTCATTTAATAGTAATATTCTGAAGGAAAACCATCAAGCAACCCTATAAGAATTTATTCTACAGTATAAATGTGAACTGCAGGTTTTGTCCTGAATTTTACTGCAGGAAAGGCAGCTAAAAAGGGTGTTCTGTGCTGGCCTGAATCTTTAAAGCAATGACTTTAAAACCACTTCAGAACTCCAATTCTTTCATTTACAACCCCCCAGAATAGTAATTTGAGACTGTTGCAGTGAGGAAATATAACTCATTGGACCTCTTGTTTAGTTCACATAAAAGAAAGAAAATATAATTTCTAGCAGAATGTCAACCACTGAACAGTACCAAGTCTGAAAATGATGTAATTACCATGAAATACAAAGTACAACTGAGCAACAAGCAACATTCACTGTCAGGGCACAGTGCAGAAAAATAATTTATAACTGTTCAATCATTACTCTTCAATACTAATAACTATTTTAGCCACACTATTTACTGTCCAATTAAAAGAGATCCTATCTACCTAGGAATTAAATACTATTTTCTCATCAGCATATGGTTTCCATACTAAACTACTTAAAGTATATGTGACCAGAACCATTTGCCAGTATGGTTTGGTGCATCCTATAAAGAAAAGGTGCCTGAAAAAATAGTGTACAGTCACATTGTGAGCATCCTGCACAGGACCATGCACTGCAGCCAAGAACTAAATGGCATATTTTGGCAAAGGAATGCAAGACCTAGAGGTCATTATTAAATTAAGGGGTTTTAAAATTTATTTTCTTGCCTGGAACAATCCCTAGGCAATGAAAGTAGCTGAAAACTGCTAAACCAAACAAGCTCCTTGTGAGCTGAAGAGGGCAGAGAGCACCTGTGCTGACTTTAATAATATCTTATGATTTCTTCTTGCTGGAGTGTTCAGAAGTGACCGGATATTGCCAGACTTTGAACCTGCTAAATGTCAGAAGAAAACATGAAGGGAGCTTTATGCTCTCAAGAAAGCTTACATATTTTTAATATATATTCGAACTTCAGTACAGATGGAGAAAGCAAGCACTGGCAAAAATCTAAAGGGGTAGTAGGCTGTGTTGCTGAAGCAGAAAGAATGCAGTCCAGGTTCCCAACCTTCTGAATATGAAAACAAGCATATTGGGGCTTGTTTTTGTTTTACTCCTAAACAGCTTTGAAGTTTTGTTTTGAAATGTGCTTCTTTAATATTGGCATAGCTATTTGATAACCATATATACGTTATGTAACGAGTCACAAGCTGACATCTTACCTTATTATTAATGAATAACTACTGTGAACAGACAGAGCTAACGTGTTTTCTTTTTGACCTGGATTACCTGTTAAAATATTCTAGTAGTTAAGTGAAAGAGGTATTCACAATCAAAGGAAAAGAGAACGTAGTGTGGCTTTTTTCACTGACAGTGCTCCAGAATATCATTAAAACTTCAGGAAAGACAAGGAGATCACAAAATCTCATGTAAGAATGCACAGGAAAATGGTCAAATATATTATACTTCTAATTTATATTGAAATAAGTTTTACAGTAATGTCAACATTTATGCTAATTTTACAGGAAAAAAAAATACACATATGGTACTACTGCCTGTGCAAACTTCTGTGAATGCACCATCAACAAAATAACTTCTGCATCTACTCACTACAGTATGCAATGTCATACCTGACATGAAGAAGCATCTATTAGCCTAATATTGTAGCCAAATCCCAGAGAAAAAGAAGCTGCAGTGTATTTTAATCAAAGACATTAAAAAAACCTCTTAGATTTAAATAAGATTAACAATTAAAAACATTCTTTTAAACAATACAACTTTGAATTTCAGTTTCTGTATTTACAAGCACAAATAAAGAAGATATCTTAAAAAATGTATTTACCTTAAGATCTGAATTGACTGAATGCAGATACTGCACTACCTTGCAGGAAGCTGTGCTTGACTTTATTTAAGGAAAGAAGCTTAATCATATTATAAATACAACAGTTTCAAATGATCTTACTAAGCACATTTAGTACTTAATAGGAAATTTTGTCAACAGTGTAAGGGGATGCTGGGGGTGACACATTATCCTTCAGTTTATCAGAGCATTTCCATGGAGGATTAGCAAGAAAAAGCATTAAATCTTACATTTACAGTGATGAAATACAATACCTATTTTAACCTGAATAACTCTGAAATGGCAGAAAAGTTGTGTACAAAAGCATAAAAAGTCTTTGTGCATTTCCTTGAAATAAAACATCATCACCTGTCTGCTGTATTTGCAATCTCAGAGATCACAGAATGTCAGGGGTTGGAAGGGACCTAGAAGATCATCTAGACCAACACCCTACCAGAGCAGGGACACCTAGACCAAGTCACCCAGGAACAGATCCAGGTGGGGCTGGAATGTCTCCAGAGCAGGAGACTCCACAACCTTCC
>JAOEGS010009186.1:0-49908 GCA_025447755.1 Corythornis vintsioides | reverse complement strand
AGAGCAAGAATTACTTTTTTTACTTTATATATTACTTTTTATTATTATTATTATTATTATTATTCTAATTGTTTCAATGGGTTTTTCAATTCTGGTACTGCAGGGTAGTTTAGAACATTCCCATTTCTATGCCCACAGCAAACACACTGCAACTGCAGCCTGGCCCTGGCTGAAACTCAACAAAAAGAGTGACATGAATGGCTGTGGTTTCTACTTACCAGAGTAAACTGCAACATCAGTGTATATCTTACACACATATATATATATCTCACATACATCAATAACCATATAAAAAAAACCAAACCCATACAGTAAACTGGATACAGCTGAAGATCTGGGAGAGAATTACATGAGCTCTGAGGATAAAGCTCTGGTTTGTTTGGGGTTCTTTCTAAGTCTAGAAGAGGAAATCCTGGAACTCTGCTTCACAGAAATTCTGCCAGTGGATTAAGCAGGTTCGTAATATTTTATACTGTGTATTTTGTCTTCCTCTGACAAACAAGGTGGTGAAAGACTTGCACAGATACACAAGTTCACCAGCAGATGTCAGCAAGAAGATGGCAGAATTCACTCAGGAATTCAAGGATTGCTCAGTGTAAAAGCCACACTCAGTGACTGAGTCCCAGTCACTGCATTGGCCATAAAAACCCTGCAGCTTCAGAAAAGGACACTGAATAGCTCTACTTTGTAAATACTGAGTATTTTTCTACCCGGGGAGGTTCTGTGACCAGTCCAGGAAGCAAACCAAAGTCCTGTAGACATCAATCTTTTGACATCAATCTTTCACTGTGCAAACACTTGGGAATGAAGGAAGCTAAGATGTTCTTGAAAGTCACCCAAGCTGTCCTCAATACCAAAGTAAGGGCACCCAGGCACCAAGAGAACAGTTTAGTTGGCTGCACTGTAAGGTGCACTCCAAAAATAGTTAATAACTGCTGGCTAAGATACTTCCATTAGGGAACCAGGTCTCTGCTCCCAGGTTTATTGCAGAGCCTCTACCACCAGCAAGCATCACACAGCCTGTTCATTTGGTATGCAGAGTGGTCTTACTTCTTGCCTTCCCCCCAGAAAAAGCACACTGGTATGCAGGAAAAAAACAGCTGTCTGAATTCTTGCCTGCCCACAGAAAACCTGTGCTTGGGCCAGCTGTCAGATAGATGCTCAGAATTCCTGGGAGGCAGCAGAGTCCTGGAGCACACCTGCTTCTGCCTGAGAGCAGCCTGCTACCAACACTGTGTGGGACAGAAACATTCCCTCATTGCCACCCTGAAAGGAGTGGCCAGGAGGCAAATCCCTCTCCTTCCCAGCTGGAGAGAAATTCCACACGTTCACTGAATAACTCTGTTATTCACGTTATTTATGTGAACCCATAAAAGGTAATTATCATGTTTTCACATTCTTATAAAATTGGCTACTTGCTATGGATTATTCAGGTTGAAACACATTCAAAAAATACAATGAAGTATTTTCAGAGGCAGAGATTAATATTCTATTTACTCAATTCCAGGCTCTGGAATGAAGTAAATTTGCATCAATTGTAAGACTATTTTAAAAGCACTTTAAAACCAGAAGCATGCTAGAGATTCATTACAATTGAAGCATTCCAGTTCTCTCTCAGATAAGAAAACTTTCTTGGGGGGTGTTTTTTTTTAAAGTCCAGGTGGCAGTTCCAATCCACCTGCAGCAATTCCAACCCGTCACAAAGTCTGACCCTAGGAAGTACAACAGCAGGGCAGTTCACAGAGGCATTTGCTGCTTACCTTCACACTGGGATGCAGGAAAAAGGGGAGAATAGAGCGCCTTTTCCCACCAGCATTGCTTTTCCTGGCTGCCACTCATTCTCTGCAGATTAGCATTCAATACAGGAGAGTGTTTAGACAATCATCATGCTTCGTGATGCCATCAATAACATACTCACATGTAAAGGAGGGAACTCTGCTGTTACATGGTGCTGTGTCTTACAGCTCACACTGTGCCATTTCTAATCCCCATGGGAAAGGACTGGCAAACTACCCCAGAACATCCATCATCTGGATTCTTACAGTATGAACTCCACACAGGAGCTCATCCTTTGCCCAGACAGATCTGTACAAATCCAGGACAATTCCAGCCCTACACTTTAGAATTGGAGTATTAAACAGAGAACTGCCCAAGAGACAAAATTACAACAAAACAGCAGTCAACACGATACAGTTCAGTGTAAAGCAAAACAGAAAGGAAAGCACAAAGTGGCAACATTTAATGTTTTAAGTCTGGAAAGGTGAATTGGCAGGACTGTTACCATCAACGGGATAACATAAAACAAGAGAATTAACACATTAACATGAAGAAAAACTGGTTATGAGGATGATTAACAATAATTTGTCTTTATGCTAATGTCAGTCTCCTGACTAAAAAAGCCTAAATACAACCCCATCTCCCTAATGCTACTTTATCAGAGCCCTTTCCTGAAATTAACTGGCATGGCTATAATACCAGAAGTTTGCCACAACAAACATGTTTCATGTTAGTTTTATGTTGTGTCTGTGGTCACTCCATTAACCTTCAAAAGGTGACACCAGTTTGTAACATCCCCTATAGATATTAAATAAAAACTACAGTGTAACTAGCTACTAAAAACAGAAACAAACGAGCTGCAGCACTGAATTTCTGTCCAGCTTCCTCCTCTATACACCTGGGAACATTTAAGCATGGAAAATCAACAAACCTCCTTTTGTTCCTTAAACTACTGGAGAACTACATACCTACAGAACATAAACTTACACACACTTATTACTTAATAAAGACAAGTCCCTCTCAAACCAAATCAGCAACTCCAAGAGTGCTCTGTTCAGAAGAGTGCCAGATTACACTGGGAATTACATCCTGTGTAAGGAATATTAAACACCTACAGCTTTCCTTCTCAGATCACCGAGGAACACTCCTTTGGAACCACCCTCCCAAAGATTACCTCCAGAAAAGAGAGTGCTTAGAAACTTTAACTATAGAAGGAAAGGAAAAGGAAAAAGGAAGGAAGAAGAAAAGAGAAAGGGAAAAGAGAAACAGAGGGGAAAAAAGGAAAGGAGGAGAGCAAGCTCAAGGGTATTTGAGGCAGGACTTCAGAAATACATACACTCACATAGCTTGTGGTGTTTTATCTACATTCTTATTCCATTTTCCAGCTCCCATCTAAGTAGCTGTTAGTGGTACTGGCATTAAACACCACAAGTGGAGGTCCTTCCTCTCAGAAACCATTCATATTTATTTTACTTTATTCTTAAGTAGAGCTCAAAGACAGTAATGCAAACCCAACTGCAATGCCTATCCCACACTGAGAGCCATGGCAACAGCAGGGAAAAATCATTTTACTGTGTAGTAATGTTTATGTAAGAGTTAGAAAAAGTCAAATTGTGTCTTTCATTGGCATCTAGTTCACTTTTGTTCCTCCCAGCATCATTTTATGTCTGTTTTGTCCAAGGAACCTTCCTAAGAATTTGATACAGCAGGGCTGTCCACTTAGGTCTTTCATCCGCAAGCTCCCCTGAAACTTCTGGTATACAAAAGAACAATCACTCTTGGCAAACAGTTCTAAAAACTAAACAGTTCCTAAAACTTCCTAAATACTATGGAATAGAAGCAAGTACTGGTTTATTATTGGGTTGGGGTTTTTTTGGGGGGGGGGTGTGTGTGTTGTTTTTTTTCTACTAAAATATCTAGTGCTGCTTCACAGTTCAAATTACAGAGAAATGACCCTTTAACTCCAGCTGGAGCCAAGCAGCTAAACTAAGGGGGATATTTTGTGACTGAGGTGGGTAATGAGTTTTTTTAAATGGTGTGTTTGATCTCCAGCATCAGAATGGAAAAGCAATGTGCTGTTTTAGGGATGTAACTGAAGAAAAGGGGAAACAAACAGAATTGTTTCTTTTCTGCACCCTAAACACCATTTTCTGCAGCCAAGGAAATCAGTTCTCATCCCTTCCATTGATGGATTTGGAATGAAGCAGCCAAGGGAGATGACTGTTGTACACAAATTTACTGCATTGCTGCTTTCTTCACAAGCCTGCTGTGGAGAGAACGGGTAACCCCTGAGCTGATGGAGCTCTACTGCAGCAGGGGATCAAACCACACTGAGCTGGGGACACTGGTGGAACACACCTCAGCCTACCAGAAGGAAGGCCCAGGAGGAACCTTGTCCTCTTCTGCTTGTGTAAAATGTTCCATACTCCAGCAAGGGATGGATGCAACACCAGTTTTCCACTGGGACCAGCAGGCAGCCTGATCAATAGCAGATTTGCACGGTACTGAGCTGAATTCAACTGTAATTTCTGTAGGACAGGATACTAAGGCAACTTTTAGGATTATCTTTGACAGGGAGATTCAGGCACGTGAAGAAAAAGCAGATCTAGAAGTATGGAAGCAGAATTCAAGAGAGAAGACCCAATCATGATAAAATGATGCTGGTAATGTCACATCAGCAATAGCAAGTTTTATGGTGTCTGATGTTTTCACTGATGGAAAAGCCAAGGATCAAAAGGTAGGAGAAATCTGGAGAGGGCAAGGGGTGGGGATCCCTCTCCTTATGTATACTCATGTATTAAAAGGGAGGTTTAAGGTCATAAATCAAACAATAACCAACCAACCATCACAAATCAAAAACACCACACACCCCCCCCAAAAAAAAACCCAACCAAAAAACCTCAAACCGCCAAAAAAAACAAGCCCAAACCCCAACAAAACCACAATCCCCAAAATATTTTTGTTATATATATGTAAATAGTACTCAGGTAAAAGCTTGGTGCTTTTACAAGTAGTTCACTAAGTACTTCTTTCTTCTTGGCAGAAAACAGTAGATAGTTTTATTTTGCAACCTCACACATATTGATTTCTTAGAGAACATTTATGAATATGCAACAGGTTTTTTTTTTTCTACACTGAGAACTGGTAAAGGATGTTCTCAACAACTTACATCTTATTTTATCAGCAATATTCCTAAGGGGAAATAGTAGTATGATTGTTTTTGCTGTTCCTTAATTAACAATTTTCTCCGAGGTAGCAATCAATTTGGTTGATTTCTTTTCCCTACAGTTACAGTCAAAAATCCACAGCAAGTTCATAGGGCACATTAGCCATTTGCCAGTTAGAAAGTTACACTGGCCAGAACTTCATTCTTCGAGCAAAATTTATACAAAACATGTTCTCAGAGCTGGGGTCTGCAATTTTAAGGACCATCTGCCTGAAGGGCTTGAAAATTGTCACTTCCAGGATTTTATGACCCATCTAAATAGCTATTTTTAATCTCAATTGATATGACTTTCAGGACAGAGCACTGGGGCTGGAGATACTAATCTGAAAACATCACCACTGTGTATTTCTTCTCCTGGAGAATGCAGGCTGACAAGGGTCAGGGTGACAAGTGTGGTGCAGAATCTGAACAGAATAAGCACTAAAGCCTCATTAAATCTGAGTATTACCTGAAATAATATGACTAGCAGTTTCATAACCAACCAAAGAAGAATTAAAAGTCATATTCATCTGCAAGTACAAATTTCCTTCAACTTGCTCTGCAATCCCTTACTATCAGAAAGAAAACAAGAATCACATGAAGAGTTTAGCAGCAACTGAGTCCCATTCCAAAAGATCAGATCCTAATTTTAGCTCCTCAGCTACCCAGGGAAGATCTCTGTCTCTGGAAGCTGGCCACAGATGAAGGAAGCAAGCCAAGCCTGAACATTATATTCTTATATATTTGCCAGTCACCTAATTCTTAAACTTCCCTGCAAAGACAAGTAGAAGGGACCCTATGAGCTGATCTAGTCTGTACTCTTGCAGCAAGCTGGCATCACCTAGATCAACTACAGGACAAGCTCAGCTTTTCCCTTATCCCTGCAACCAGGAACATGGATCTGGAAAGCTGCTGGCTGCTGCTTCAACCTGCCCTCTTTCTTGGGGTTTTTCGATAAGCTGAGTTCCCTCACTGTTTCCAGCAGTGATGGCTGTCCTCAGGATATCCCTCCCAACACAGAGGAATGGGAGCTGACCCCCAGAATTCCAGCACCTGCCTTTCCAGTTGCAGCTACAGGAGTCTTTACTTCCCTCTTACAGAGACATTCCCTTTTACACACCACAGTGCTGCTGCCTTTGCAGTGTCATTCCTCATTTATTTATTCCTGAAGATGCTTTTCTGTTTCATATGTTTTCCTCACCTGCCATTCCTTACACTGTTTGTGGAGAGGATTATGATTAGGCAGAGGCCTCTTGTCTCCCTCTTACCACTACCTAGGTTTGTGGCAGTTTCTCTCTTACACCATTGACCTGAGAACCATAAAGGCATCACCTTTCCCCTCCAGTCAAGCCAAGTCTCTCACCAAACCTAACAGGCCAATGAAGCCATGAGATCCATAAACCCAAGTTTTGCCAGTAAAATCTCCTCGTCCCCAAATTCACTGTCCTAGGCATGTTCAGGCAGATCCCAACAAAACCCACAAGACTCTTTATCTATCTCAAGGACACAACAGTGCAAACATTCCTGGGGCACACCTACCAGACCAGAGCTCATCTAAAATGTCTTGGTAGGAGATCCAGGGCTGTGACATTCAGATTAACTGGACCAGGCTGTGTACTCACCTGTCACTCCACTGCTGAAGGGTAAGAGCACTGAATTGGAAGGAAAAAGGTGTCTATTATTGTGGGTTTCTTGTTAATGTTGGGTTGTGTTTGTTTCTTTGAGGACTTTTTTGGTGGTGTTTCTGTGGTTTGGTTTTGATCTTAAGGCAAGGTATAAAATTATAATTCCCTTTTGAAGAGCTCCTGCTGAAGCTATCAGCAAATTGCTGCTGCAAAATATGCTCTTAACTCGAACAAAAGTGCTCTAATATTGAAGGTAGGAGGGAGGAAACTGAACCAGGTTCTCCTACACTCTTATAAACAGGAGATAAAGATGTGTGTTTGCACAGCACATATAGAATTCCAGCTTACTGAAGCAAAGCAGAATGTGTTACTATTACACTGTGGTCTACATTAGTATTTTCACATCCATTATTTATGCCAAAATATTGAAGGTAGCTCAGAACACAACTCAAATGTCATGTTAGATAACAGTAAATTCTACAGTAACTTTAGTTTTTGTTGTAAGTCAGTAAAAGGAAGCACAAAAGTTTAATTTTTAAAAACTTATTTACAAATATTGATCTAATCAATTAATTCCATAACCTCTGCTCATGTAAAAACTCCTTCCCATGCATGTATGTGTCAGGTGTCCAGGAAGAATGTTTCTCCTAAACTGTTCCAGTTCTAGGCTATTTTATATTCATTTTGTTTAATGCTCATGAAAACCAATTTTCTCTTAAAAAGAAAAAAGTCCACCCACATTAGAGATCCCTGCATGACATTTCCTCCCCTTCCTGCACACCAAACAGCCATCAGCTTCACTCAATGTTCACTTCATAACCAACATATTACAACTGTTTTCATGCTAAAAGGCCCTCTTCTTTTACAGACAGGCTGAACTACAATAATCAATTTAGCTGAATGCTCTCAAGCCAAAAAGCTAATTAGCTGCAGTTGCACACTAGTGGCTCTCAGAGCAGCCCAGAGGGTGCACACATCCTCCTGGGACACAGGAGGGTAACCCCAATCTTCCTGAGTCTGCTTGTAATTAGGCTAGTCAAGCACCCTAGGAAGAGCTTAATTGTAAACCAAATTGGAGCCTAGAACGCAGAGATGGTCGTTTGCAGAGATTGGTGCCTTTTGCACTTCAGTGGTTTAGCACTCTGAAGCCATGAAGATGCCTGCAAAATCGTGTGCCCTGAGCAAGGGAAGCACTTAGTCTTCCTCTTGCACTAAGGAACTTCAAGAATAAAATATCAGAGCTTTTTGAGCACTATTCAGTACCCAAGTGTGGGGATTTTTGCAAGTCTCATAGCTACCATAAACTATGGAACCACTGCAAACTCAGACCAGACACTTAGTACTTTCTTGAATGGGTAAGAGGTTGAGGCTGAGATTAGAATAAACATCCTCATGGGGCACTATGTGTCCAGAAAGATCTCTAAGGAACTTGATGTCTCTTGCTGTCACAGAGAATTATACCATTTGTTCAGTCATTAAGTCTTACTGCATAATGAACTTAGATTCTGCTTAGTCCTGGTAAAAAAGGCAATTCCAAAATCTGCTCTGACTTACTAACTTGTTTTGGTGACTCTTTTTGCAAGGCCTGGCACAAGCACTGACATTTCCCAGACTCCAGAAAAGAATTTTTGGAGCCACTTCGTTGCCATTAACAGAGCAGCAGGAGCCAAGATGTCTAGAAAGGGTCTGGAAAAGTCACAAAAATGATTCTCTTGTGGAAGCAGCAGACACAAACTTAGTGACACTGGGAAAAGAACTGCAACAGCAATTTGCTTAAAGGAGGGTGAGAGGAGAAACAAATGGGGAAGAAGGAAAATAAAGAACTCTGATTGTTTGCGGTTTTTTTTTTCAGCAAAAAAAGGTTAGCTTTAGTTTTAGGAAGAGGAAAGGTAGCTTCCCCATTCATGAATTAGTGTTTCCATGTTAGAACTGAGGAGCACACAAGCACAACACATGAGCTGGGGGAAACTCCAGTTGAAAGTGAAAAAAACTCCCTCCTAATATAGATCCTTCAAGAGGAGGCTGAAGAGGAAAAGAAAACAGACAATGTAAATGATAGCTGTCCAGACACGTATCTCTGGGCTGGCCACACAACTACATTGTTCTGTTGGTCAAGTATTTCTTCTTGAGAGCAGAGGGAGCTCACAGCAAGAAAAACTTGGGGTATTTTTGGCTGGAAAGGACTTTTGCTCTTGGTTGTTACATAACCTAGGTTACGATTGCCTGATAGAAAACCCTGAGCTTAACTGGTTGTTAGAGTTAAGCCTCCTTCCAGGACTGCTGGATATTTTGCATCCATGTTTTATTTCTTTTTGTGTCTATGCTGACAAGAGAACATTTTCATTTCCAGACAATTAAGCCTTTCTACAAACCCTTCTTCGCTGAAGTTTACAGCCAATAATTCAACTTTAAGTTATTCTACTTGGAAGTTACTACATTGAAAAGACTGACTTCAGATCTTTCTCTGTAAAATTTTAAAGCAGGTTTGAATGAAAATCAGTATTATCTCATTACTCAAACTTTATGCACATTTTAACAGATTATATATAAATCAGAGAAGCTCAAAACCTAAGATAAACAGATTTTAAGGTTGCATGAATGTATACATGCATATATCTCTAAAGGTATGCAAGATGACACTGGAATGCCTGAAGACAGTTAATTTTTCACAGAATCACAGAATGACTGAGGTTCAAAGGGAACTCTGGAAGTCATCAGGTCCAACTCCCCCTGCTCAAGCTGAGCCACCTACAGCAGGTTGCCCAGGACCACGTCCAGATGTCTGTTGAGTATCTCCAAGGATGGAGTCTCTACAACCTTCCTGGGCAACCTGTGCCAGTGCTAGGTCACCCTTACAATAAAAAACCAGCTTTTTAGTTCAGATGGAACCTCCAGTGTTTCTACAAAACTTATTTTTTAGAGAGCTACACAATTACAAACAGCTAAAATGAACTGTCAAATGACAAACTGTTGGTTATCAGCTGCCAGCTGCAAATTCTGTAATGTTATATATCCACATACCTCTTCCAGCTCTCCTGAAGAAACAGGATTATCCTCGTAGGTGGGGAAATGGCACCCTGCTTTACAACTGCAGAACCTGCCAGTCTCCTCACGGGGCTCCACTATTCTGCAGTTTACTTTAGAGCTCTCCATTGCCCTCCCATCTAGAGATTCTTTCATACTGCACTCTGAACAGGGATCTTGAATTCCTACTGGCAACATCCCAGAGGACTCTTCTTGGGAATCCAACGACGTTTGTGCACTCTTCTCCATCCCAGACTTTTTTAACCTGGGAAGGAATTTTCCAGATTCAAGCTCTGATTTTCCATAATAATGCCCTTCTTTTTCCGCATCTTCTTCCAGAGGTTTGAGATCTGCTTGTGGATCCTCAAATACATCTACTTGAGAAGGGACAGCAACACCTCCCTCGTCTTTTTCTGACTCAAACTCTGACTCACTTCCACCACCCGGAGAAAGTTCAGATGCAGAGATTGGGCGAAAGTGAGTCCTGGGGGAGATCCGGATGGCCCTGTACTGCGTCCGATCGACACCACAGATCCTGGGGTGGAAAACCTCACTGTCTGAGTCAGAGCACAGAATCGACTTCGGTTTAAAACTAGGGCTGAAGGATGCAATTCCTTCTGGCTCAAATGAACACTCTACATGAAGAACTTGTGAAAATGGATTGTTCAGGTCAAAGGAAGAGAATGAGTATTCAAGCCCTGGTTCTTCCACTTGAAAGTTACCACAAGCTCCCAGTAAGTCTTCATGGAAGATAAAAGAAAACCCCTTATTTAATCCATTATCTCCACTCTTGGATTGTTCATTCTGTTCAAATGATACAAATGGCCTCCATAACTGCCTATGACCAGGGGCAAAACTATTACCTGGAGTCATGAAAACATCTGTACCAGCTATTGTCACTACATCAGAAGCTGCACACTGTAATAAGCTCCCTTTCGAGTGACCAGGTGGCACCACTGCCCATTCTCCATCACTGTTGAATGTTTTGAGCTCCCCATACACACCACCGAGTATAAAAGAGTTTTCTTTTTCCTGGTTAGCATCCCAAGGTTTTGATGGTGTCGTATAGTCACCACCATCTACTTTTGATAAATCATTGGAGACAAAAGCTCTCTTCTCCAAATTCTCCTTTTGACCTTCCCAAAGATGATACTCTGATCTCTGCACTGCTTTATTGGGCTCCTGGAGGGTTTCAACTTTTGCTTCTGTATCCAAACAGCAGCAATAGTTATTTACATCAGTTGAAAACAATTCATCTTCTATTCCTTCTATTTCTACCATTGCTGCAGAATTTCTGTCTGTCATATTTGTCCAAATATCTTTAATAACCCCTGAGCTGTAGCCATCTCCATGTGGACTGCTTTCACTACACCCTTGTGTAGTTTCATAGTCTTTGCTTTCTGCTTTTTGTTCTAACTGAATACCACAGACAGATTCTAGCTTCGATTTTTTTTTGAAAATCAAAGTGGGCATTTCTCCTAAAGTTCTAGCTTGTTGCTGGCAGGTTTCTTCTGGCAAAAAATCTAGAATTTCTTCATCTACATAACTCGAAGACACTCTAGGAACTACATAATTCATATCTTCTGCATTAAACTGCGTGGATTCTTCATAAGGAATATTCAAAGTCTCATTGTCCGAACGTGTTTCTTCCGAGTGTGACCATGGACTACAGGTTCTCGTTGAAAGATTGGAACAGTGTTCATTTTCATCAAAGGCACTATTTTTGGTCCATATTAGCAATCTAGACTGTGTTTTCCCAAGAATATTAGCAGTGCTACTAGAATCTGCATTTTCATTTCCCAAGTTGAGTGTTTCAAAAGAAAACGGTAAAACAGAGTTACTGCATTGCACTTCAAACACTGAAAAACAAGAGTTTATACCAGACCCTTCATTAATATCTGAAAAGAGCTCTTGATTGCCAGCAAGCATGTGTGAATTGAGCATTGTGCTGTCTACCACAGGGGAGAATCTGATGGGAGAATCTCCTCCAAAACTTTCCCCGTCCGCGTCACCAGAACTAGAAGATGAACAGCACTCCCAAAATTGAGCTAAATTACTAAGGTCTTGCAAGAACCACCCTTCAGCACCAACAGAGCTGGTTGAATCTGTCCATATTGCACTTTCCCCTTGCAACTCCATTCCATCTAACACTATGCAACATTCTGCCTCAAAATCCGTTTTTTCTTTACTCTTTTGTCGAATCATATTCAAAATCCGACTCTCCCCTTGCATCAGATCTGAGGCACCAGGATCCAACATGGATTGATCAATATCCACTTCATAGAAGTGCGTTAGTTCCGACAGATGAACGTCATCTAAATATTTCTCGTCCTCCTGTGGAGAACATACTGAGGTCCCAGCGAGGTCCAGCTCCTCGTTCAGCACTGCAGGCATCTCCACAAAGTGCCCGTCGATGAACGTCCCTGCCGCGAGGTATGTTTTGTGGGAAGTGTTGTTGCTGATGCAGAGGCCGTGCACCGACTCCGACAGCTCCTCCACGGCCTCCGGCGCCGCCCCGCGCAGCTCCTCCCGGTTGCGGTAGGTGGTCTCCAGCTTGCTCTTTCTGCTCAGGGGAACAAAGTACTCCGTGATGGGCTCCGTGTACCACAAGGGTTCTTCTTTATACTCCTTTTCATTCCTGCTGTCTAAATACACATCTTTCCCATCGCTACCGCCGGCTTCTTTTCTTCCCATCTCTTTCAACGGCCTCTTCCCTCTTTTGCACAGCTGTTTGACGGAGCCGCTGCTGCTGCTGCTGCTGCTGCCGCTGGGGACTTTCCTCTCGGCCTTCTCGGCGGCCTTCACCGAGAGCCTGCTTTGCCCATTACGCCCTTTTTTGTTCCGAACCTCTCTTGTTTTGTGCCTCACTTTAATGCATTTCATGGATGCCTTGTATTCCCCTTGGTTGCCACTAGAACTCGAGCCAGCCTCACTGGAACCAGACGACCAGGAGCGAGGACGCATCTTTCCCTCGGCCTTGTGTCGGACTTGCTTTTTGTACAGAAGGGGCTTCTCCTCCATGTTGTTACTGCATTTGTTCTCTTTCTCGTTCTTACTTTTCTTCTGCTGGCTTCTTTCCTGGACAGTGGCAGACCCTTTATTACTTCTGTCTTTAGTTACTTCACTTTCGCTGTTGCAGTCCTTTGGAGAAGATGTATCCGTGCTAGTTGGTGGAGCAGTGGATGAAGATGAGGAGCTAGAGTAAGAGCATACTTTGGATTTGTTCCATACGGTCATAATTTCCTGCAGGCAAACTGGCTTTTCAGAAAGAGGAGGAAATGCTTCATAGTACCTGAAAGCAAAACGAAAAGGTGACATTCAAATCACAGCACTTCAGGTATGCAATAAGATTGCAAAGTGCTGCTGAGAACACATCAAAAGACCACCAGTGCAATGGCTAAAATAGTCTAATTTGTTCTCCAGATGCACGTGCCACTCGTTGCACTGTTCACCTGAATGACAACTGAAGGCAGATAAAAATGAGATTGAAAAGTGCTTATATTTGTATTGAAAATTACACTGCCAAGTGAAACAATCCCATTTTTATGGAGTACTAAGCTTCACTGGAGACAGAAACTGTGAATGCTTAAAGCAGTGAAGGCCTTATTCCAGATTTATCAGCTAGTGATGTAATTCCTGTGTGATATGGTCTAAGTGATCCTGCTCTGGCAGGGGGGGTTGGACTAGATGATCTTCTAGCTCCCTTCCAACCCCTGACATTCTGTGATACTATGATTCACTACAGTCGTCTTAAACATGTTTCATTTAGAGTATAAATGAGTCCCGAATTTCACTCAGTTCAGTTCTGAATTTCAGTTTTTTTATTCTCCCTTGTGTCTGCTCAGTTTTCAATATAGTTCAATCATCCAGTTATTAAGAAAAAGCTATTGCAAAAAAAAAGAAAGATCAGTTCTTGAGTAGTTTCAGAAGCTGAGCAGCTTTGTTGAACAGGGACAAGATTCAAATGTGGTTTTCTGCAGTGTTTAAAGCAGTATGGGTCCAACAGTGAAGTGTTTTACACTGAATTGCATGTATTCCAATGCAAACCTATTAAAAACCATTTAGGTCAGTGAAGTGAAATGCAATTGACACTATTAGTTCCCTGAAGAAGTATTATCCACACAGCAACACTTCTACCAGGCTGTAGCTACCAGTGGTTAGTAACAGATTCAGAAGCAGAAGTGTCTCCAGAGGAAGTCAGTGATAAAACTCGAGCACTTCAGTAACACTGGACTCAGGGAATGGGTGACTAGTGGACTACTTTGGCTATAGAGAGTTTAAAGGTCATAAAAGTTTGCTTCCTATTTCTGCAGCAGAAGACAAATAGTTCTGCACCCAGAAAAATGATTGTTTCTCTGCAAGTCTTTGCCAGTCAATGCTGGTTTAAATGCTTTGTCTAGTTGATCTTAAGGAAACTGGAATACAGTATGATTTTAGTTCTGCATATAGTTCAAAGAAAGCAGTAAGGACTTTGCCAAAAACTAAACTAGCCCATGGTACCAAATGCTCATATTTGAAAATGTAAAACTAATAAAAGAAGATGGCAGGAAAAAAAAAACACCTTAATTTCCACAAAACTCTACATTCCTACTAAGTTAATGTCACTGTGTTAAAATACAAAAGAAAAAAAATGAAATAAAAGCATTGCAGATAATAACAACAACAATAATAGTAATAATAATAATACAAACATTTCTACTTGATCCTTTGCTGTGGGAGATAAATCAGTCTCAGGAGTCAAAGAGCCTTCTAACTTTTTGTGAATCTTCTCCTCTGTTTTGGAAAAAAAATTCCAAATGCTTAACAGAAAAATTCAAATAGCCAGTGTATTTTATAAATTACTTATTAAAAAGCAGTAGGATATATACTAGTAATAGACATAAACTTCCATAAAACATTATAAATAACAGCAGAATTTATAACCTGGCTATGACTCCTTGCATTGCTACATATTAACCAAGGCATGTTTTTAAATCAACTATTTAACCCCCATATTTTCATTAATGGCTGCGTCCAATTTCACATGTATTCCAATAAAAGGAATAACTTTTTTTTCCCTCCAAGGTACATGGTCAACATCACCCTGCTTAGTAAGCAAGTGTCACAGCACAGTACTAGGAAATATTAAAAGCTGTCTAGTGATCACTAGAAACAGAAAAAGGGAATAGAAACAGCTAAAATAATGGTTTAATCATTAGATATTGATACCATATTTACTGCTATTTATACAGCATGATAAGCATATTCATTTTACTATTAAGTAAATCTGAATCTGGGATATTTATTAAAAAGCAGGCATTGCTGGATAGGAACAGTTCTAGTTGTTCATGAGGAAAGTGCATTTTGTGAATGGCTATTTCTTAGGCAAACAAATCATACTAGTTGAATGAAATGATTCAAATATATTCTAAAATTTCATGGCCTCTATTAAAAGCTACTGCATTAACAGCCTCCTCCCCCACCCCCACATCTCAGAATGTTCCACACTTGATAAATACAATATATGGCCTCAGAATTTTAAAGATTTCTTCCTCACCTTGCTTACTCTGAAGGTCTTTCAGTCTGGAGCAAAGCTCCTCCACTAACGTTTCAATCCCAGAGCTCTGCACAACAATAAAACCATGGGGAAAAACAAAACAGAACAAACAAAAAAACATGACTTACTAAAAAGAATATTCATTTTTTAGAAATACATGAATACAATAAGCTTATCTTAGAATACCAGTATTATTCTTTTTGCATGGTAATGATAATTTTTGATGCTTTTTAATTTAATACTGGGTATAAATCTATTCCTATAAATAGATCAGAGGCCAGAATGACTCCACCAAAGGTTCACATGGGTTACAGGCTACAAGTCACCTTGTTGCACATCCAAGGTTTTGCAAAGGCTGCATTGTCACATGAACTGCATTTCACCTCTTAGGATTTAGCACACAGTCCCAGGGTAAGAGGTCAAAAATCAGTTGCTCACTAAGATGCATTTTAAAAAGCTAAGTCTGAACCTTTTAGCTGCACAGTTGATACCTGTGAGAAAAGGACTGTGAAAAGGATACAGAAAATCAGGAGTGAAGGTGGAAAAGGAGAACAGCATGAAGAGATGGATGTGTAGGTGGCAGGAGAGGGAGGAAAAGCTTCCACACTGTCTTCATGCAAAATGTATCTCAGTTTTGCCAGTTTAGAATCAATTTTGTTTTGTTTGTTTGCCTTTTTTTTTCTTTTTGAACATTATGTTTGCTCAGGAGAGAAGAGGGAGAAAATAAACCATCTTATTCATCTTCTGTATAAACCTCTATTTTACCCCTTTATTTCTCTACATAAACCTTCCACACCCTCACATCTACCTTTTCATCCAATTTCAGTATTATTCTCACATGCCTTTTCTTCTGCTTTTACTACCTGCTTAGACTTGCAAGCACTTCTAGATAAAGCAGCAGCAGCAGCAGCAGTGAAATGCTGGAAGATACGACACACACAACGTGGGGCAACATGGTGCCAACTATCCCACAGGGGAAAACTCCACACCCTTCTCCCCTGAAATACCAACCTACAGCCTTTCCTTTTGAGGCACAGCTCCCCGAGGTGGATTCTTATCTCACTGTCTGCATGGCAATGCTGGGGGGTCAGGTTTGGAGGCACCACTTTGCACAGTGCATGGCTGGAAGCAGAGCAGCAATCCCAAACTGGGGGGGAGGTTACACCCAGTGCCTCGTGGAGCTGGGAATGGCCAGGAGAGGGGATGTGCAACCCCTGCAGGGTCCTCACCAGCTCCAGCATCTGCTCCCCATCACACGGGGAGATTCTTATATAAACCTCCTCCAACCTGCCTTCAGAACTGGATGTGATCTCCTGTGCACACAGGCACAGAACATTCCAAAGGTAACAGCTCAAATCTCAAATTCCAGGAAGGCATAAAAAGAATTGGATTTTTTGTGTCACTAAAAAAAAAAGATCTATTTTTTTCCAAGTTCTAAGACTCTCCTGATTACTTAGAAATAGGAATACATGTTACTAGAAAATATTAAGGAATAGGGGATATTAATTTATATAGTGAAACCAGCTTGGTTAATTGTCAGAAACACACACTTGAAAAATCATACACTGAAGCCACGACTTGCATGCTAACTTCTAAATTATTTGCAGTCAAGTGAGAAAGCAATTTCTCCTCCTAACAGCACTGCTGCACTGAAGTGCTAAATATAAACCTTTATGCCACACACTGAACTGAGGATGACTTAGCAATATTACACTCCAGAAGGCATCTTCTATATCAGGAAATTTATCAACATCAATTAAATTGTGAAGAAAGCACCAAGTATCACAGGAACACTGGCAAACCTGCATAGTTGTAACAATCATTGCTTTTCCTGGCTTCCCCCACCTCCCCCCCACAAAAGGGCAACAGAGGAGGAGCTGAACTTGGTGTTTGCCCAGCTCTCCCAGCTGTCTCACTGCAAGGACACCTGTAGCAAATACTCAAAATTTAAGGAATACAGCTTCACTGCCTTAACTTCATTAGAACATCATGGCAGAAGAACAACAACAAAAAAAAAAAAAAAAAGCAAATAAATCAGACATGCTCACCATTTTACCGAAGCAGTGACTAACTTTTGGAATCAAAGGCTTAATTTCCCCCTGGACCATGAAACTAATACTGGTGTCAGCTGACACTCCAGGCACGCTGAGCTAGCTGGGGGTAGCTGCACAAAAAAAATAAAAGTGCTGGGGAAGCCACCCTGCAAAATGCCAAGTCTGGAGATGCCACTTGCTCAGCCTCTTACTGCAGTATAGAAAACCAAGTTTCATGCACTGAAGGCCCTGGCAATGATTTTGTGCTGTTCTCTGCACCTGAGATTTAGCCCCTGGACTGGATTGTTTCAGTTACTGCAGCACTGTAAGTGGCAGCCTCGCTGCCAAAAAGGAAGATATTCCAGGCTTGGTTCAGTAGGAGACAATCAGTTAATTAAGTGATCTGCCTGAACTGCTTTGCTTCTATTCAAATTTAAAGACAGTCCCCAAATAGAACAAATACTGGAGTAGCTTTAAACTTTTTTTCAACGTAGAAGTGCCAATTGATGATTGCTTTTGTAATTCCAACACAAAAGGCTTGAAACTCAAGTTTACCTGCAAGATTATTTGAACTACTGACCCAGATTTCTACTAAACCTCAGGCAAACTACAAAGGCCAGCTCATCTTTATTTTTATTTCTATTTTTCATTGTGCATAATGAAATTGCCTCCACTCCAAACACCTTTTATTCTGTTCTGCTGCTTCCAACATACTTCTGTTTCCTTCCCCTGCTTTAATTTACATCCAGTTCCACCAGAAGTTGTTCTTTCTGGCTTTCCATCAGCTGGCTGAAGCAAGGCAAGGATTACATAAAGCATAGGTGTTATGTTACTGGCACTGGTGTGACTGTGCTTATAGATAAATTAAGCTACTGAACTCACCCAGCATGAACAAGAACAGTCTGAGTGCTGGAGTTACAGGGCTCTCCAAGCCACTGTCTTGCTCACTGATCAACACGAGTGTATTGAGAACCAAATCAATGCAGTTCTGTGTAATGGGGAATGAGAGTACTTACAGAAAAACAGACAAAATACACTTTTCTTGTATGTGTCTGTAAAAATGTTTAGTGGATTTTTGTTTGTTTTGTCCTTGTTAGCTTGGTGTTGCTATTTTTTTGGATTAGTTTGGGTTCGAGTTCTTTTGTTTTGCCTTTTTACAATCATGTGCCGGGGGGGGTGGGGGTGGGGGTGTCTGGGTTCCAAGGATCATCTTGTTCCAAGCCCCTTGCGATGTGCAGAGACACCTTGCATGAGATCAGGTTGATCTAAGCCACAAACAACCTGGCCTTGAACAGTTCCATGGATACAACTACAGCTTCCCTGTGCAGCCTGCTCCTCCTTCACTACCCTTGTAGCAAAGAGTTGCTTTCTTACATCTCATCTAAATCTACCCTTGTTCACTTTAAGCTGTTACCCCTCATCTTATGCAAGTGGAGCAGTCAGAGCTGACAAGTGGTAACTCAGCAGCTTAAAGCAGCCCAGCAGCTTTTGTTTGTACACTCCCGTGCCTGGAGAGCTGCAGAAAACATTCCCACAGGACATTCCATCTCTACATTTAGTTACTTCTGAAATATTTGTAATCATTTCATCAGTTCAGTTGTCAATCATGGCAACAAAACAACCTTATGTACATAAATCTTCAACCCCATTAGCAACTGTTGCCTATGTTAGGAGTTGGCACTGGCTGCTGTGTTCTGAGGTTTTAGTAACAAGCTGTGAAATCAGCTCCTCTGAGACTCCTGAGCAACCACTTCAATTCTTGTCGACATTCATCAGGTTAGGAGGTTACTTCTGAAAGCTGCAAATAAGCCCTGGGTAGTCACCAGCCAGGAGACTGGAGTTTTTGGGAGTGATCACAAATGTTCTTTCACCCCCCTGTGAATTCACAGTTATTCTATGGAACTGATGACAGCATTGCTCAGGAAAATTGTTTTTTGCTGAGCTTTCACCCCTTCCCATCACCCTGCAATGGTGCCTGGCTGTGGCTCTGGCACTTCCATCCAAAAGAGGCCATGCAAACTACTTGGTTCTGCAGATCTGAACACAGGCACTAGCCAAGGTTTCTGGAGAGATAAGAAAGGGAAACAAAGTTCTGCTAATCAGACTTCTGTAGGACTCCCCAGAGAGGGGTGCCACTGTGACTGTGGTGGACAGGGCTGTTTTCTTGGCACAGTCACCCAGAGCAGGATTAGAGAGGTGCTCCTCTAGCAATCAGCTGCTGAGCCACGTGAATGGAATAAGGCACAAAATGGGATTCACTGCAACCAAACAGCTATGTCTGTATTTTGTAGGATGATGAAAGAGGGATACAACTCTAAGTTTTCATTTTCTACCATTGTGATGCAGCATAATTCATCTGATTACAAGAACTCTCAAAATAGGGAGTCAAGAAATACAAAGACTTAAAAAAAAAAAACCAACCAAAACCACACCCACACAAAAAAACCCCAAGCAACACCACCACACTAACCCCAAGATCACCACTATATAAATAAATGAATAAATAAATAAATACACCAAAACAGTGGCTTTCCTGGTGTAGAGTTACATGAATAAAACAAGTTTGCTCCAGCATAATAAGGTGGGTGACACCAAGAAACATTTGAGTAGATATTTGTACACTACTAAGAAATATTCAAGAGTATATATTTGTACACTACCTTTCTGACCCTTCAGTAGTAAAAACACCATTAAATCTTTTCACCTGAATAGATAATGATTTACAACACAGACACTGGACAAGTCAGAAAAACAAACTTCTTTTAGGGTTTGTGAATACCTGATCCAAGTAATCTTCCATAGATATGAGACCTCAGAATATCAATTTCCAAGCAGACAAACTGACTCAATATCCCAAAAATCCAATCAGTCTCAAGCCATGTGAGAACAGCAGCTCTCCAACAAAGAGATAAAAATAGTTTATTGCCTTGTCTTTGATATTAAAGCAGGATTAGGAAAGGTAAATCACATCTCTAGAATCAGCCTCAGGTTTACAGAGCTGTATTTCACCACTTCACATCACACAGCCTAAGATAGATAATAACCTGTAATTTACTAATTCTAGATGAAAGAGGTCAACTACTAGTTTAAATTAACTTTAAATTAACATATATTGAACACGTTATCCCTAAATTCAGGTTACTAGAGAAGCTGACTTCTGTTATTTTAAACTCAATTCTTGTAGCTCCCTCCCATAGCAGTCTCCACCACAAAAAATCCATGAACATCACCCCAAGAAAGGATAATTCCTCTCCAGAAACTATTCTTCCTCATTATTATTCATTGCTTATAAACAAACAGGCTGACTTCAAAGTCAGAGAAGACTCACTATTCTTGTAAGCAGTGCTGCTGGGAGATTTCACTTAATCACAGCACTGCAGCTTGCAGATGCTGAAATGTTATCTACACTGTTGATGGAAGAAACTTTCAAGTGTGTTCCCACCAACTATGTACAAATATTTTTTTCTGCATCAAATGCAGAAAGGCCACTTGAAATTTCCTCAGCAGGTACTCTGAGTGCCATAGTCACTGAAGTTTGTGCACCTGATAAGGTTTTATAAAGGTTCCTAATTCAACTTTTTGGTGAAAATGATTGTTCTACATTAAGAAAAAAATAGCAATGGTAAGATTGTTCTGAGCTGAAGCACAAGGCATGACTCAGGAGAGCCCTGGCAGCTTCATGGCCAGGGTGCTGTGTTCACCCTCCCAGATGTGGAGATGCAACCTCTCTGTCCCAGACTTATTAGGGAAGCTGCTGGTGAGAGAACTGCCTTGCCCCACTTTGCTCCCATTGCTCCTGGGAGTACACACAAGGTGAATTAAGTTCTGCCTGTGATCTATACTATGGGAGATACCTGAATACAAGAAAAGACATCATTTTACTTTTGCTGGCTGCTTGCAAACTGAGAAACACCCCAAAAATGTTATGAAGCAACTTCAGTGTAGACTAAGCTCACACAAAGAACTTCTCCAGTTCAAGATACACTTTCTTTATCAAGAAAGAATTGGAACCATTAAAACTTTCATTAAAATTACTATTATACTCAGGATAACAGCTTCAGTAACCTGACAGATGAATATTTGCTTAAATTCCAAAGGAGGAAAAAAGGGATTGATTTCTTGTAATTTATTTTTTTTTCCTGTGAAGGCTAAGACAAATTCACTTGAATGATGGCAATTGATGGCAAGACAAATTCACTTGAATTTTCTCTGTGGAATCTGAAGTTATAAAACACAGGCTAATATAGTTTGCCAAATTCAATACCACACTGCTTGCTTAGCATATCAAAGGAGGAAAATTACTGAGAACAATAGATTTGATAGTACACAGCCAATACAAAATCTCTTCAATGCCAATTAAATTATCATTGAAAAGCAATGACTGGTTGGAAATAACCAAACCCAACAGTGCCTTCTCAAAGAAGGTGAGTGACATCAGTCCTGGCTTGAGTTTATCTTTCAAAACATAATTTTATCTAAAATGATTCTTAGCTCCTGAAAAAATTTAGTTTTCAAAATGATGTGTGTTCTAAAACAGCTGCTATATCCCTTTCCAGAGGGATAACTCTGGATAAAACCCAGAAGTAGTGTAATATTCACTGGTTTTGTGAGACTTTGGGCATTAATTCAGAGCAATCATCCTCAGAGCCATAGTAATGCTCACTGCTCAGCTAGTCAGCACACATGCTTCACTGAGCTTCATGGTTGTCTTGGAAACTTCACTCTCTTTTTTTCTTTAATAAATTCAGACTTTTCAATGGCAACTTCAACAAATCAGGAAGATGAAATGGTAAGATGGCTTTTCCACAACACTCTTCACCCCTGTGCTGTCCTTTATCTTTACATTCACCCCAGCACTGTGTTGTTTTCCTCACAGGGCTTTTGGACTTATTTTTCAAGAGTAAGTCAAGAGAAGGGGTCACCTAGAAGGAAAAAGCCTGGGAGATGTGGTTTCCCTAGTGCAGAAAGCAAGATGCATGTGCAGTGGTCTCATGTGCTCACCCAGTTCAGCAGCAAAGCTGCAGCCAGAGCTTTCACTGGAGCACCAGCCCCACCTTGGGGAGGGATTTCACATGCACTACTACACTGAACCCACCTGCACAGCAGCTGCTGAAAACCTGCCAGTTAAAAGGTCATTAACTTGGATTGCACTAGAAAATAGACCTACTGAAAAGCCTCGAGGAACAACTCGTTTCCACCTTGCTCAGTATCCACCTTGCAAAAAGGCAGCACAGATTAATTTCTAACCTCTTATTATTACTAAACTCAAAGATCCTCCTTTCTAGCTCTTCACTGACAAGCTTCAGGATTCCATCCAAAATAATATACAGAATTCCAGAGTTGGAAGATTATACACAAACAAATGACCTTCAGTTTTACATGTGTGAGACATGAATTTAAACAAGAAAAGTTAACCAAAAAATATAGAAGTAATTTAATGCTGACAGGAGCAGCTGTTTTTACTTAGGAAATTTTACCCTGAAATTACTGCCTCAGATTTTATTTTCCTCCAAGGACTTATTACATGCATTCTTCTACAATTCACTGGGAGAAAAATTAAGATAAAATCTCTACTCAAGGTCAATATTAACAAGCTTTGAACAATTTGAATAGTTCTTCAGCATGTCTTTGAACTGGTATTTATACTCCATTCAAATATTTTGGAAAAAATAAAACTTCAGAACTGCAGTGAGAATACCAATTGATTGCTGCATAAAGTACTTGTCTTAAAAGGTCTTCTCACCAATGTTGCCTCTTCACTTTCTGGCAATGTATTTAGATTTCCTCTACTTCTGACTGCACCAAGAGCATCTGCAGCCAAAGATTCACATGAATACAGACTATTTGAGGGGAAAGAAAAATGCTTGTTACACAAAACATACTTTCCTCCCAAGATATATAAAAAACCTGTCATTCTTGGGTACACCAGAGAGCATCCATCTAAATCAGGCCTCCTCTCACAAAAACACTCACTCCACAAGATGCTTTGCCTGCAGCTTCTCTGCCTTGTCATGCTCTGCAACTTAGGAAGGAGTTTATTTCTAGGCTGTTGGCTTTCTGGAGTCAAATGCTTGTTTTCTGCACCATAAAATTGTCAATAGTATCTTGAATTTCTGTCTCACACTAGTGCTTCACAGTCTCATTTTAACAAGAGTCAAAAAAGTTATTTCAAACAAAAATAAGCTACTAAATAAAGTACCCCCTAAAAATGAATATGATGGGATTGAAAATCTGCAAGGAACAACACTTCAGAATGTTTATTTCAACCATTAAATGGAAGACTGACAAAATAAGTGCTTACTGTTACCAGGTCCATTTTCATGCAATGGAATTTCCTTGCCCCATTAAGCATCTTTCTGAAGTGCTCACCCAGTTTTAGGGTCTTTGACAACTGGCAGGGGAAGCAGATAGGTTGTCTGCAATTTCTCAGCACATTACTGGTTAAAGTATTTAAAAATAAATGTCCATATTATGACAGCTGGATCTCTTGTAATTTCCTCCATGTTAGAAAAGTTATTTTAACCCTTTTTTTAATACCTTTTCATGCTCTGCACATATTTTCCCCTATGGGGAAAGGTCTTCATTATAGGCTTCATTCCATGCTTAAAATTACAAAAAAAAACCCCAAAAACAAAAACAAACCACCCCAAACTATGATTTACATTTTGTTAAAGACAAGTGTGAAAACTTCATTGCCTGAGTAACAGAAGTCAAAATAGCCCTGCAATAACACAGGTCTACAGGCTGTAGATTAGAGGTTAATGCTGAATAATAAAAATATGAGAACGTAGCAAGTTACTTGTTCAACATTTCAGATCAAACATCTTTTATTCTTTCAAAATTCCATCTGATGGCTTTCTTCCCTTCTTCTGTTTAGGATACAAACCTTCAAGTAGAGGCAGACCAGAGATTATTAATAAATTTACCTCCACTCTTTTCTTTTCAACTAGATTTCTCTATTTAATATAAACTTAGCCTTAAGAGATGCACCTTATTTTCAGTTATGTGAAGATGCACTGAGAGAAAAATGTCTAAAGCTAAAATTCAGTACTCCTGTGCTCTGCATATGAGACTACTACTTTTTGTTGTTCATAAAATCAGCATACAAAGATAGTCATATGCTCAAGAAAAACCTTACTTCTTGCAATTATTTTTTCATATTTGCTTCACATTTAAATTAACTTTTACAGTAGTCAGAGTGCTGAACTCAATATTCTGTAATTATGAGAGCAAATTACCAACAAAATTATATTTGGCATCACTTGGGGAAAATGGGAGTTCAGGAATTGCCTGATGAGCCAATTAGCACTTTAGCAACTGAACAAACACTCAAGTGGCTTCAGGACCAGGGAGGCAGTGTGTGGTGGCTGAAGGTGGGGATGGTGCAGTGACAGAGCAGAGTGTATTTCTGTACACTAAGAGACAGGCTTTCTCATTTCTGCTGTCTGAAAAACCTCCCTGGAGAGTTTTCCTCTGCTACAGATTATTTTTTCTTTTTTAAACATTTCCTTTGTGAGTCTCTCCCTTTGTTACACTTTGCAAAACCCTTGTGGTCATTTCACCAGGAACTGGTGCAGTGCAACTGTCCCTGACAGGAACAGGTGAGGGCTTGCAGAATCTGCTGTCATACACATTTCATCACTTCCTGAAGAGGAGAATTTGCAGAGAACTCTTGGTCACCTTGTGTTTTAAGAAGCCACAAATTAAAAGCATCAGAGGCTAAATATATTAACACACAGAAAGTCATCATGCCTCTCAGAATCTCTGAAGTAGTCCAAACTTACTTCATCAGAAGCAGAGCGAAGACACTGGACAGCAGCCTGTTTTTTCATCTCCTCTAGTGTTAAATCAGAGCACTTTTTCTTACTCTTTCCCCATTTCTTGTAAGCTCCCTTTTCCCAGCCCAGGAAGATGTCATTCTCCTAAAATGAAAATAAAGAAATGACATTATTACATCAATTACACTATACATGCTGGAGAAAAGGACTACAAATAACATGCTGTTCAAAATAAATTTAAAAAAAAAAAAAACAAACGAACAACAAAAAAAAAAACCAACCAACCAACCTCATCCTAGCTTCTAAAAACTACTTTTTGTCAAATTTAAGACTGGCTTGATTGCAAAAAACTTACTATTCAGAAAATATTTTTCACAGCACATGGAGTCTACTCACATTTCACTGCAATTTTTTCAAGCCACAATACATATCCATCAAAATCACTGTATGGTCAATGTATGGTTGAATATATTACTGCAATTTACACAAAATAGGTAGAGAGTTTCACTGATCTCTGAAATAAGGATGAAAAGATAGTTCAGAGTTTGGATGTAACTTAAGAGAAAGCTGACCAAGCCAAAAGAATAAAATGCAATGTTAGAGCCCAAAGCCTTCAACAGTCCCAAGGAGCATCATTATGACTGGAGACAGCCCTGCCTATCTCTACATGACCCTGAACTGCTTTCACAAGAAAACCAGACACTGGGGGTGTGTTTGAGTTCCCATACATGTAAGAACATCTAATGAAGAACTATAACATCAGAGGACAATGTCAGCATATCACATGTAATCATCTGAGAGACACAGCATCCACTTGTTACTGCTTTTTGAATTTACTACATTTATTATCACATTTGCTTATTCTTTGCTGTCCATTCATAGATACAGAAATATATATATAGATATACATACACACTCATTATTTCTCATGTTGATCTCATCAAGTAAGTATTTTTTCCACCAGAGAAATAACCTTTCATGTCTTTCAGCGTACACTGGTCTAAATAAATCTTCAGAGAGATCCTCAAACACTGATGCTTTTCAACAGACCTGTTACTGCTTCTTAGAAAAGCCAGGCTAAGCTCTACCCTCATTTCAAACAACTCTCAATTCCCCACGGCTTCAAAATAAAGTAAAAACTCCAAAATGAAGGCAGTGAAACTCATTGTCACTGTGCAATCAAAGAATAAAATGGGGGGAAAAAACCCAAACCAGGTGGAGAAGGAACAATCACCTGAAGCAGGCAGTGAAACAGCTGCTGTTTGTGATTTTACATGATCAAATCCTCCAGGAAAGAGTTCTTATTTATTTATTATTTCATAAAGTCTTATTTATCACCAGAAGTGGAGGCATGGATGTAGTTCTAAAAGGACTAAAAGTTACCAGGCACTCTGCTTTTCTTTATACTTGTGCAAGATTCATTGAAAATAAGAAATCTCAACACGATACTGCTGTTATTAGAAGGACTAACAGAAATAATAATAATTTTAATTTTTTTTTTCAGAAAATAGGTTTGAGGCCACACATGCAATTTAAAAAATAATTTTATGTATTAGTTTATATAATTATTAAATTAGTTTATCTATTACTCTAAACACAATGAAACTGTAGAGCACTCTACACTCTTCCCAATATTCATGCCAAAGTCTACACACTGCTAAGACCTATCAACCCCCCTCAGCTTCCAAAGCCTGCCCTGCTCATCCACATGGGCACAATTACACAGGAATTACAAGACTTTCCTCAGAATGAAAACCCAGGCACAGCAGCAAATGAGCACTCAATTAACTGCATTTATTCTGCTTTTAGGTGGGAAGTTGATTGAAGGAACACCTGCACTAGGAAGACGTTGCCAAAATGCTATATATTTTGTTTTATGCAGGGCAGAAAGCTTTGGACTGGCACATGAAAGCTGGCCACTGCCAGAGCAGCCTTGCTGGCCACAAACATGTCTGCCCACAGTGAATGCCCTTCACTATCAGTGGCCAGGGAAGAGCTCTACCTGTCAAAGCTCATCCGAGTATAAAATCCTGTCCTCAGAGTTTCTGTCAGTTATAAACTCCTGTTTCTCCTGCTCTCAGCCTAGATGCTGTTCACTGCTGAGCAGTTTCTCCTGGCTGAAAGCAGACTGGATCAGAGGCGTTCCCAAGAGGGAACATGCAAATGCTGCATCTGTTGCAATCCTACGTTTGTGGAGCAGTTTTCTCTGTAAAGTAGAAGGTGGAAAGCAGAAAATGTAGATCTGGGGTTTTCTGACAGGTGCTTTACACAGAGCCCTGACAGTATCTGCTGCTGCTTCACTGAAGAGGAATCCACAGCACCCCAGTGCCACCCAGTTACTGATGAGAGCAGAGGATGGATTTTCTGAAGTGAGTTACAGTGCTCAGCTGGTCCCTCCTGAAAGGGGTGGAGAGAAAGCACAGCCAGGTTTTTCACTCTGTGAACATTTTAACTTTGTTGTCTGTTAATAAATGAGCTTTATAGGCATCTTGAGGATAGGGGAAACACAAGGAAAAACTTCTTCCCAGTGAGGGTGCCAGAGCCTGGAAGGTCTGCCCAGGGGGGTTGTGGAGTCTCCTGCTCTGGAGACATTCCAGACCCCTCTGGATCTGTTCCTGGGCTGGTGTAACACAGAGTATTAAATCCTCATTTCTCCCTAACAGAAATAGCTGGATAACCTACCTTCCTTTTAGGTTATGAATGGGATTTTCACCTCAAAACAAACACAACAAAACACACCCTCTTCTCCCTAAAATACACACGTGAAAAACGAAGGATCTGTGACTGGAATATAAACCTAGACATCAGGTCCCTCTACTGGGTTACGGAGGGATGACAGGGAAAACACCCCACATCCAGCTGGATCCCAGCAAGCAGCAGGTGCATCCCCAGCATACACCAGGAGCACTGGGAATAACATCCCATCCCAGTTCAGAGCAACAGGACAAAAGCATTACAGAGATCAAAACACCAAGACCCAACATGCATCATATATGGGCTTTTCCACTGTTCTGAAGATAAAAAAGAAAGATCCATTTTGGACTTGAAATATGTGCTAACAATTTAGCAGCAGGAATAAAAACCCTGCTCAGAGCCATCAGAAGTGTAGCTTTCATACTGAAGATTCTCCTGCCCCTCATGCAAAGATCACCTGAATTAAACTACTTCCAATCAGTCAAATAATTAAGTCTTCCAGAACAAAACTCTCTTATCAACTGAAAAATCAAAAGGCAATCTCATGCTAGTCACAGAACACCACAGTCTGCACAACAGAAACTTAATACTGAGAGTCTGGAAAATAAGATTTTTTATTTTTTTTTTTAACTTTAAGATTTTTACTTCTGATGGTCAGAAAAAACTTGCAAACAGGAGTTGAAAGGAGTAGATCAAAAGCAACAGAAGACATTTGATATGGAAAAATATGTATAACAAATGCATTTAGCCCTTCATGCTGCATGCCCAAGGGCTTACAAACAAAGCCTTTCTCTCACAGTGTCTGGCTGTTGGGTTTGGGGTTTGTTTAGTTTTTTAAATAAAAACAGAACAGTCTGCAGGCAAAAAAAACCCAAAACACAATCTTGTTACATTCAGTGACAGCTCTTGCAATAGTATAGAAAAATGCCACACAGAACACTGGGTTTAATCCTGTACAATTAAAGATCAGTGAAATCAAGAATGTTTCACACAAATATTTTAAGGCAATGCCTTCCACTTCACACAGATTACATGCTCTTAATCAGTATTTACTGAGGCACTAACTGGTTTGAGAACAAAAGTATCTACAAATGTACTATTAATTAGCATTTAAACAACCAGAAATATTACAAGCACCTAGTTGGTTAGCATTAGGAAACTAAAAGCAAGGCATTGATTAATAATCCATCTAGTCTGAATTGATAAGGCCATCTCACAACGTTCAGATCTCCCCCAAGAGCAATTCTGTGGGTCCCCAAAAGTTAAAGATTTGTCAGTAACTGGACTTTTTTTTCCTCCTTAATTTATTACAAAATCATAAAAATCAGTAATAAGATTCAAATTATGAAAGCATTTGTAAAATCAATCTGAGGATCATGTTATCTAGAAAGTTTGTAAGAAACACCTCTGTTTCTAAAAAAAAATAAAATAAGGCATATCTAGCACTGAAATCCTTACTTGTTTTCTGATATCACAGACCTAAAACTAGCCACAAAAATCCCAAACTACTTCTATGAATATCTTGCTGGGTCATGGAAATCAAGGGAAATGTGCAAAGTTAACTCAAACTGGTTTTCTATTCTATCCCCCATCCGTCAGTGCTGGGGAAAAAAACCCAAAAAGCTTTTACATCTTCAGATTTGAGAGTCATTTCCAAAAGCACCAAGTATGGCTTGAATAAAAACCCTGCCAATGATAATTAACTGCAGCACTTCAGGATTTTTTAAAAACCATTCCAAGAGTGTCTATTTAGGAGGTGCTACAGCAATTCTTGATGGGCATGTGTAACATCCACACAACCATAGATCTGGAAGGATCTCAGTACCACAGAGCAATTCACCACAAAATATTCCTTTCTTGGAAGCTCTCTAGTCCTTTGAAACAAAGCTGGGCAGATCACACCTGCTAACAAGTTTCCCAGGATTTTAATATTTTCGTTTAAGCCAATAAATCACAAGAAAATCTGCAAATATTCCAATAAAATTTGGTTGCAATGTCTTGGGGTTTTACTTTCATCTTTTTTCTGTATGGCACCTCCCCATAGAGCCCCACACCCAAGCCCTTGAAAAAAGCCACTATCAACTCTCTGAAAATTCAGGTCTAAATTATCTTTTAGGTGCCTTCCAACCCCTAACATTCTATAATCTCTTATTCTGCTCTTGAGCCTGCATCCATGCAATGACACTCAGCAGAGATCGCTCTCATTTGGCAAAACATGAAATTCACAGTCATAGTGAAAACAAAACCAGAAGAAACACCTCCCCAGAAAGCCTTGAATACAAAGACAAAACAAAGGAGAAAAAAAAAACCAACAAAACCAAACAGCCCCACACACCAAACCCTTCTGCACATTTGATCTGCTATCCACATACCAAACTACCTTAATTGTACAGGGACAAATAATACTGGAGGAAGAGAGGTCAAGTATCCAAAGCCACAGAAATCTGCAGCAGAATCAAAACCATAAACTACACATTATAAATTATAAAAAAAAAATAATAAAACATCCTGCTTATTCTCAAAAATAACCCTGAAGGGCCACTCAATAAAGACTCCTGTATTCTTTTAAAATACTAATTTTAAACACAACCAGAAGTGACTGATGACACAATAACACTGATTATCTTCATTATCCAGCTATGCCTGGTAAGCTTGGGGATTTTAAATTCATGGTTCTGTACTTACCTGACAGAACCTCATCTCAGGACTCCAGAGCTCCATTTCCATGCCACCAGAATGACACCAGGACACTCTGAAGAGTGGGGCAGGAGGCTCCCTGAAGGGACTATAAGAGTGCTGCTGATGTCATCATCACTGGGAGGGGGACAGACCTTAACGACCAACTGAACTGCCGTTAGCAAGGTGATTTACACATCATCCATAGGATGAAGACTTCCTACTTTTGTCCTCTTCACCACCACTCCCCTCTCCAAAAAAAGTGCATTGCAAGGGATTGTTCACATGTGTGATCCCCTTGTGGGTGTTGCTTCTAACCTGCAGTGATGACTAAATCAACCACTCCCCACAGTCACAGTTGTAGAAGCAAAGCATCTGGGAACAGCCCAGCTTGGAAGGGGTCTCCAAAGATCAGCTGGGTGCACCCTTTAAGGTGAAGGGGGCCTAGAAAAGGTTACAGAATCACACCACTCTGGTTGGAAAAGACTTTTTCAAAGAGAAAGGCTTTCAAAAGTCCGACCATCCCCAGCACTGCCAGGGCACCACTGCCCCACATCCCTCAGCATCACAGCTCCAGGGCTTGGAAACCCCTCCGGGGATCATGAGGATTGCACTCCTGCCCTGGACAACCCTGTAGGGGAAAAAAATTGTTCCTCAGCTCCAACCTAAACCTCCACTGAAGCAACCTCAGGCCGGTTCCTCTTGTCCTGTTGCTTGTTCCTTGGGAGCAGAGCCTGAGACCCTCTGGCTCCAACCTGCTGTCAGGAGCTGCCAGAGCCAGAAGGTTTCCCCTGAGCCTCCTTCTCTCCAGGCTCCACAAGCCCAGGTCCCTCAGCTGCTCCTCCCCACACCCCTGCTCCAGACACTTCCCCAGCTCCATTGCCCTGCTCTGGCCACGCTCCAGCCCCTTAATGTCCTGCTGGGAGTGAGGGGCCCAAAACTGACCCCAGGATTTGAGGTGCAGCCTCCCCAGTGCCCCATCCAGGGGATGATCCCTGCCCTGGTCCTGCTGGCCACAGCAGTGCTGACACAGCCAGGATGCTGCACACTGCTGTACACTTGATGCAAGTGGCCCAACCTAGGTAGGTGTTTGGAGAGCTTTTAACTACAACCTCCTCAGGGGCTGTGCTGTGTGCAGTTACACTGTCAGCCACTGCACCTCCATTAACAGCAGAGGAACTCAGCCCTGAGTGATTCCAGCTCATGAGCTAACAAGGGCAGACTCTCAGAGAGTGCACTGAGCTGACACCAGCACTGTCCACAGCCACACATACCAGGTTATCTACCACCTTGTCCTGCTACAGCTTGGAAATCTCTAGCAGTGGGGACTACCACGTCTGAGGAGGTTGTTCCACTGAATGATCTGTTCTCACTACAAAGAAAAATTCTCATACTGAGATGAAACTTCAACCAGTGCAAGCTGTACTTGTCATCCTCTGTCTTCTCCACGTGGCTCCCTGTGAAGGGAGATCCTCCACCCTCTTTGTGGCTCTCCTCTTAGCTAGGGAGAAGTCACTGCAATAAACCCACAACTGAGAACTGTTTTTTCCATGGAAATTCTGTTCCCCTTCTCAAGAATCCAAAGAATGATATGGAAGAAAAAAATCCTGAGATGCCAAGAATCAACTCTTCCATGGGAATTAATCTGAATTAACAGAGCTCAGCAACTCTTAGTACTTTACTGCTAAATTATTTCTCATTTAGATGTTTAATTGTTGCACTCTTCCTCGATTTGTAGTTGTAAAATCCAGTAGCATTTGTTTTCCCCCTTTGTCTTAATGTTGTACCCATCACCAAAATTGGATTAAAATTGCTTATATGCAAATATATATTTAGAGTATATTTTCTTGTTTCTGAATGACTTAACTAAACCAACATGAATTTTTAAATGCCAGGTAGTATAAAATAACCAGTAGGTAAAATGAAAATAAATAAGAAAATCAATACAAAACCAATCACATGCATTGTAATTTTTCCTCAATTCTCCATCTGAGAAGTTTGTATTTGCAGTCTTGAAGCTATTTAAGAGAGAACTGGGCAGCAGCATGTTTCACAACATATGCACCCAACCGTGATTACAGAACATATCGTCGCCAAACTGCATTGAGACTAGGTCTTGAAACTCAGAAAAAAATGGTTATTTTAAGGAGAAGGAACAAATGCAAGAAGAGTATGTTACAAGCAGGATCAAAGAGGAGGAGGTGGAAGAGAAAATTCCAGCTTCTTCGAATCCCAGAAGACATCCTGTACGATTGTAGTACAGCACCCACTCAGCAGCCCTGTCAGCATGTGCTATTCTTCCCTCTCTGCCTCATTAGGCTCGGATAATCAACTTGGAAAAAGAACAGACACATTCCTTAAAGCTCTGCTATCATCTCACAAAGCACCCAGTTAAGGTATCGAAACAAGAAATAAACTAAATGAGGTTTTCATAACATAGTTACCCTGCTTCTTGCAAAGCCTGATAAAAAGAAAACTAATTTTGGCCCTTCAATCGTTTCCAATTATCACAGCAGTGACCTCACAGTTATGACTGAAAGGGAATGAAAAGAAACAAGTTAGATTGTTTTTCCCCTGCAAGGCCACAGGGTTTTATCTACAAAACTCCTCACTTGGTTGCTTTTTTCTGTCCTCACCCTCTTTTCACACAGGTTTTGGAACTCTGTTCTGTCCCCGTCTAAAATACAGCTGTAAATTCATGGTTAAGGTGCCTACTGTGGGATTTTAGTATTATGATGATTATTAATCATGGAGCTGTTCCTGGTGCCCTCCACGGCTTCCAGATACAACTTTTGAACAAAAATGACTTTTGCACCTAAGTTTTCTGCTTTGCACATGAAGGTTTTTAGCACAGCACTGGTTCAGAAACTGGCAGCATCTGACCTGAGGGTTTTAGTGCTTCAGCCACATTTACATGTATTCCACAATGCCCTGCCCTTGGTTGCTTCTTAATAAGGTAATCTAGAAAAAAATGGAATTTCTGAAGCTGTTAGGTAGCAATGTGTGAAGTCTAACCAAAAAAACAGCAACCAACATTTAAGCCACCAAACCAGAGGTATTTTGTTTCCTTCCTTCCACAATCACAGCCACTTCATAAAGCAATATCTATTATCAACAGCATCCTCATCCCTTCTGGAAAACACCAGAAATTCCCTGACTCCTATGTCCAGAAAACTCCACTATTAAGAGAATTTTGATACAGACTGATGATGCAGAGAACTTAAAAAAAGTGCACTCAGGACTGAGAAGTATGTTCTAGGGACATACAAAATCCATAGCAACATAGAAGCAGTAATGGAGCTGTGTCCCACACACAGCTTCACTCTGAATTACAGCATCTCACTGATGCACAGCTTTTTTGCATGCCTTTTATCAGGATTCAGCATCAACATTATTTTAGAAGAGCTGCATAATGCATATGCAAGAATGTATCTGAAATACTGGAATACTGAAAAAACACCCTGTTTGTTTTTTTCTTTACTGAAAATAGCACAAGATGAGATCCATGAGCAGAAATGATGGGGAGTCTACAAACTACTGAAGAGCAGGCCAATTTGACACCAGTTTACAAGAATTAAAGTAGATTACTAATATTCTAATAGTAAATTAACCTTATAATCATGAGCACTGAAGGTCTACCTTTATGATACAGAATATTCCAGTGTTAGTAATTCTGATATGAATTGCAGCAATGTGAAAATGTTGTTCCATGTAAATTGCTCACACAGCAAAGCACACTCAGTTCACCCATCACATTTGATTTGTGTGGTTTACACCCCCCTTCCACCCACACACTGAAAAACAATCCCTCCCCCCAGCTGAGCCACACCCATGTATAATACACAAAACAGAACTGATACAAAAACTCACTTGCACTGGACAACATCTAAAAGATGTAAATACCTGTTCCTGCAGGTCGTAGTCATAGCTATCATGCAGCAGAAGACTGAGGACATACCGAGTATAAATCATGGCATCAATGCCACACTTCTCTAGCTCTTGTCCCAGCCAGGTCTGCACTGGACCCAAAGCATGTAGCAGAGACATTTCAGAAACAGATAGAGGGCCTGGATAAGAGCTTGAGGAGCTTTCAGATGGCAAACCATCCACAACCACTGTACAGATAGGGCGCATGAATCTAGGTGGTTGGCATCCTTCTAACGTGAAGCATGTTCTGGAGTTGATATTCCGTCGGGATCTGGAGGTGATTTTCACTCCAGTAAATGGGAGAGAGGCTTGAATCCTAGGACAATCATTTAGATTTCCTGGCAGTTAGCCGTCTAGAGACGAACATCACTCTTCAGGCATGACCAGGGAATAAACTAAATCCTAATAGCAAACACATATGGAGATGTGTTTTTCTACCTTAATTTCACATTGAGGCCAGATGCAAGTCCCCAGCAGGACCTATAAAGAGGAAAAAATGAGAAGTTGTGACAATATGTATCCATACATCAGTCATATTAAACAGTGACAAGAACATGTCATGGAGAAAGCAGTCATTGACATCCTGCTTGCTCCATGTACAGCACACCTAGTCAGTGTCATCTGCAACAGCAGCAGCAATTATTCCAAGTTTACTTTTTAATGCAGGAAGAGAGATTTTTTTCCAAAGACTTCACAATTATCCACTGATGGAAATATATGTCTGATCTAACTCTACTGGAAAATTGACATTTTATTACTTTCACCATCAGCTACAAAAAAAAGCCAACCAAACAAAAAAAAAAACCCACTTTGATTAAAAAAAAAACAACTAAACAACACTGATTTAAAAAGAAAAAAAGTTAGTTTGCATAAAGACTGACTATTTTGCACCACTAGAAGACAATCTGAACCTACTGTTTTGCAATGATTTCCATTTCAGGAATAGAAAAGAAATGTCTTGTTTATGAAATACTGGATTTATGAAATTTATCCAGCCAAAAGTTTCATAAATCCTACCACTAAGTAGCTGCTATCTTCAGGACTGGCTTTTTCAGAGGGTTTTCTAGGTTCAATATTTGCCTTGCCTCAGTACAACAAATGATTTTATCACCCCAAATATGTCCTTCTAGAAATATAAACCTCTGGAATAACTTTTAAAATTAAAGAGCATAGTTTACCAGTGCCAGAATTAACATTTAACCCTCTTTACAGAAAGCATACACCAGTCTTACCTGAGAGATTACACTCTAAACCATATCCTAAAATAGATCAAACATCCTCAGACTTATAACCACAATCCCAAATCAATCTCACTAAGTAAGGGGCAGAAGGTGCAAGCACTACACACATCCTGCCTTCTACCTCAGAAGAAGCCAGCCCAAAAAAGGCATTTTTGGTTTGACATGTGTTTGATTGGCTGACCAGTCCAAAAATGCCTTTTGTTTTTTTTGCACTGGTCTGCCAATCTGATATTTGTTTAGGCTTCTTTCTCATCTCCAGCTTCTCAGCAAGAGCAAACAAAGCTCAAATCCTAGCAGGAAACAGCCATTCACCAAAAAGAAAAAAAAAAAAGACTAAAGGATTGAGGCAAAATTTCCTTCCACCTCACTGCAAGATGACCAAAGTACTGGAAAGAGATACCCCCTAATACAACTAAACTATGTACTGTGGGAAGTGTTTCATGTGAGCCAAACAAAACTGAGAGGTGACCTTAGAGTTGAGATCTATGTCCACATGACAGAAGATTGTTGTTTTTAGGACCTTTCTTAGTATCACTACCCAGGTACAACTGCATGTTCCAGATCATTACCAAGCCAACTGCATCATTAAAAAGCAACCCATAATAATCAGCTGCTACAGAACTCTCCACTAGACTAAAGCCACCTAAGTTCTGACAGAAATGTTCATTTTCTGTCAGGAAGGGACCTTTAAAGGTCATCTAGGCCAACTCCTTGGGGTCCAATACTATTTACCATCTTCATCAAGGACATAGTGGGATTGAGGGCACCCTCAATGAGTTCACAGGGGACACCAAGCTGAGTGGTGCAGCTGATTGGCTTGAGGGATGGGATGCCATCCAGGGGCACCCTGACAGGTTTGAGGTGGGCCCATGCCAAGCTCCAAAGTTCAACAAGGCCAAGTGCAAGGTCCTGCATCTGGATCGTGCAATCCCCAGCACTGGTTCAGCCTGGGGAATGAGCAGCCTGGTGAGGAAGGACTTGGCAGCACTGGTGGATGAAAAACTGGACATGAGCTAACACCTGCAGCCCAGAAAGCCAACTGTGTAAAACAGCATGGGCAAGAGATGATCCCTGTCTGCTCTGCTGAGATCCTACCTGGAGTACTGGATCTAGCTCTAGCGACTCCAGTACAAGAAATACAGGCTTCCTAGTATCCAGAGAGGGGGCACAAGAACCATCACAGCAATGAAACTCCTCTTCACGTGGAAAGGCTGAAAAAGCTGGGAGTTGTTCAGCCTGGAGAAGACTTTGGGAAGACTGCATTGCAGTCTTTCAATACCTACAGAAGGGTTAAAGAAAGATGGGGACAGAGTTCTTATGGGAGCCTGTAGCACAGGACAAGGGACAATGGTTTTAGACTGAACAATGAACATTTCTAAGGGACATAAGGAAGACATTTTTGGCAATGAGGGTGATGAGCCAGGGGAACTGCTTGTCCTGAGAAGTTGTGGATGACCTACGTGAAGTTTTCATGGTCAGGCTGGACAGACATTTGAGCAACCTGATCTAGTCCCTGGCCATAGCTGTGAAGGTTGGATTAGATGATCTTTAACAATTCCTTTCAACCCAGCTGTTCTGATTCTGTGATACAGAAAGCAAAAGGCTTGTGGATAATGAGTCACTTCAATCAACACTCACATGGTTTAGATCCTCAGCACCTACTAAAGACTAAGCTTATGTTTCAGCTTTTCCCTGAATGAAGCGATAATGTGACCTCTCTTTTCTATCTTAACACTTACTTTCATAAGGCATTTGAGAAATTCAGTTCTTGAGATCTACTAGGCTAACAAAACCTGACTGAGTTCAGCTGACCAGTTAAAGAATGCTTGTCTAAAAAGACAAAGAGGAGAGACAGCAGGACAGAGACAGAACTCACCAGAATTGAGAAAGGAGACAACAAAATTCTATCATGGTCAAATATTAAAGCCCAGCTTTTTTTAGTATTTTATTTTATACCATGTATATAATTTGCAAATTGGAAATGTGGACAAAATTCTAAGATAATATTTGAGAGTTACCATTTTACAACTGTCTCAAGTACTTTGTTTTAAAGACAGTAAACTTTCATGCCAACGATTTTCCCCATCCCAGTACCAGGGAGTTCCATACCAAATTAATACAAGTTGCTCAAAGAACAAACATTTTTTTGCTAATAGATATGAAGCTCAATTTTAGAGATAACAAATAAATCATCATAACTCTTTTATCTTTTCCACATTGTCTTGTTAAAAAATATCTTTCTCCAAGCTCACAATAACAATGGCTAATCTGAAGAGGGAGACTAAATGATGGCTTATTATAAATAATGAGTTCAAGGCCAGTTATTTGACCAATTTGGAAAGAATCCTCCATTTCCAGCTACAAAACATGCCTTACACTAAAAATTACCAAATAAAAATCTATACATCCCTATCAATAATTGATGAGAACTACTTACTTACAAATCTTAAATAATTTGATGTAATTACATTCTTCCCAACTAGCTTCTATATACTCCACTTTCTACTATAATTTTTCCTTTTAAGTAACCTTCAGTTTTTGTAATCAATGACCTTAACAAGGTCACTGTTAGATAAGCTGTCAGCAGCTTCACAACTAGAGGCACTAGAGCCAATGTATGGCAAGTCTTGGACAGGAATGAGAACACAATAGTGGGTAAACACTCAGATTTTACAATTTAGACTACCATTGAACAGATCATCTCATAATTCTACTCATTGTGGTAGCCACTAAACATTGTGTATTTTAGTTCAAAACAACAGAAGACAATAACTGAGTTTTGGCCTTCTGAGATTACTTAAAGAAAAGCAGCAAAATTCAATAATCTTTAACAAGAAACAGGGAAAAGAATCAATGGTAGAGAAACTGAAGCTGGTACACTCCAGGTCCCTACAACAGAGATGTTCTTGCACGATAAACAACCTTTTTTGAAGGCTAAATAATCCTAGCTTTCTCTGTAAGTGAAATGGCATACAAGTATTGTCATAAGAAATGCATAAAATAAGTAAATACCTTGCTACTACAAGAATAAGAGCCACACAAGAACCTTAACGTGACAGTTTTGTCCTCCAGAATAAGCATGTGAGTGTAAAACTGCACTGAGGTTCCCAGAGAGAGCAGTTAAACAAGGTGTAATTAAATCACTCTCCAATGAGGCTTGTTAGAAGCTCACCCAGCCCTAGCACAGGTAACTGTTCTTATCAGTCTGTCAACAGGAGATTGCCCAGGCAGGACATTTCCAGGTCTTCAACAGCTTTTTTTTTTTTTTTTCTCTGTAATTCCCCTTCATACAAACCAAACAAACCAAAATTGTTTTCAGAAAGCTTAAAAGTAAGGCTTTTTTTCCCCAATTGTTTCTAATCTTGGAAAACAGTGACTAAAGCCAAACCACAAACCCCACTGAATTAATCTAAAATAATCTCATCTGTATTTTATCAGCACCACAAGGCCTCTGAAAATTATATAGCCACACTGCAACATTTTGAATAAAAACTTTCTGAAAATGAAAAAAAAAAAAAATAATTGACTTACACATCCCTTACTACTGTCATTTCAGGTGAACTGAAGGTCCACAGATTACTTCTTGGAGATCATAAAAAGGTAACAAAAAGGCAGCAAACAGTCTGCAGGCTTCAATTCACTACACTGGGATTTATGCTCTCAGTGGAATAAAAAATAAAGGGTCTATATATTGAAGGAAGCTGAAAACTAATCCATTATTTATCTGTATAATCTGCAAAGTCTCTCAAGCCTCAAAGTTCCTCTTTACCTGCTTTGATGCATCTACTACAGAGAAGGCACTCTCCTGGGGAAAGCTGCAGATATTACCTTTTTGGTTCCTTCTATTCCCCAAAGGGTTAACCTTGTTTCCAGCCCTTCCTTCTGCCTCCTGCTATATGTTAACAATTAGACCAAACATATTCTCACACAATAGTTAAGTTGTAACTGCTGTTTTATGCAGTTTCCTCTATTATTCTTTGAGACATGGCAGTACATTACATAGTTTACAATTAACAGCTCTCATTTTCAGGGTTTTTTTCCCCCCTGCTGTGGTCTTTATGGCCTTTGACCATCTATGATACTTCTTCAATGTATGGAGGAAAAAATGATGATGGAATTCTTTATTACTATTTTTTTTCCATGTGGATGTGTCTGCATTTCTAAATCAAGACAAAGTTTTTTAGAGGTATTTTTTCCCAGTACAGTTGTATTAAAAGCAAACAATCCTTCCTCTCCATGACAAGTTCACATAGGAAATATATGCAAATCCTAATTAGCATAAATCAAAGAGAAGATTTTCTCAAGTTTGGTCAATAACATACTAAAAATCACATATTCACTTCAGTACATTCCAGTCCCCTCTAAAATATCAGTGATCAAAACCAGCATCAATCACATCACCAGCAGTCCAAAATTGACCTTACATCTTATGGAGATCAGCCATGGTATCATCATTTCTTGAGTTTCTTTCAGTGAAAAATCTAAACAAACCCTTCCCATCCAAGCCAAACAGCCACACACTGAGGAGGGCACTGTCACAGCCCAGAAACAAAGCCTATTTAAAATACAGCAAACAATGGAGTCTGTGTCCTTAATAAATTTCACATGGCATTTAAGAGACATGTGAATTCAGAAGTACAAGTTGTTATTTTTTTTAATCACATTCCTCAATAATCTAAGAAATTTGGTTGTATAGTCTTCAGAGCAAGGACAGCTTTTTTATGTGCTCCTGATGTTGGATGTTCTTGTGTAACAGAGAGATCTGATTGGTGACCAAGGCACTGAAACAATCAGAAAACAGAGAAACTGATAATGCCTGTAATGCAAACAAACCTCTCCCTCCAGCTCAGCTCAGCCAATTCAGCCTCAGAGCTCCAGAAGCACTGCCATGCCATGAGAAACACTGCAACACCTGGCTGGAATCAAAGCAGGGAACACTCCAAGTGACTGGAACAATAGAAGCTGCTCCACCAATTGACTTTTAGGTACACACAGAATTTCCTTTTCCAAGAGGCATTATCTGGAGATGCAGGAGTGATACAATCTCATTTGTCATGGATTGATGTTTTACAGTTGCTGATGTCTAATGGCACTGGGTGTGTGCCAGGGTTCTAGGGTAACTCAGGTAAAGCCAGGGAACCCAGTGGAGACACAAACCTGCCTCTGGGTGTTATTGCAGGAGGTTTTTTTTCCCTTGTAAATCTACAAGCTTATTTTCATAACCCTTATCCTAATGAAAACCTGAAGCTGCTAATCCTGTATAAAAGGTTAATGAAAATACTCAAAGAATTCAAGTGCTATAAGCTTCATTTACTTAGTCAAGGAGCAACCAAGATGACACCAGGGGAGTCAGCAGCACATCTCTGTAGGATTCTGCCCTGGGACCTGCACTGCTTAACACACTGATGGATGTCCTGGAGGAGGAGGAGGTTGGCACAGTTAAGACAGTGAACTGTGAGATTACACAACAGAACTGAAAAAAAATGCAGAAAACTTATTAAACTGGACTAGGCAACAGAAAGGCAAAAAAAAAATCAACACTGACACACTTGAAATGAGACCCATCAGGGAATGAAAACCTCATGCTATTAACACATGGAACAGGAAGGTGTGAACTGCTAATCCCAGGATCTATTTCCTAAGCAGTGTGTAAGATACTTCATGGAACTGCAATGTCAAACACAGCAATAGTCAAAAGAGCAAATCACAGGAAAAAAATCAAGTGATCTCATGGTTTTCACATGTAGTCCTGGTCCTGTAATACCAACAAAGATACGCCTCTCCAGCTACAAAACACTGTTTTGTTTGGGTTTTTTCATGTAAAGTACCAATAAGTTAGTAAGAGCTATGTGCAAAATTTCACACAACAGCTACTAGAAATTCCTTGCCAAAACATGACTAAAAAAAAGAAACCAAACCAAAACCAACCAACCAAAAACCCCACAACACACACACACACCCCCCCCCAAAAAAAAACAAGAAAAAAAGAAAAAAGAAAATATTTAGATGGGGTTCAAAGGACACTGAAGAAAAGAGGTCTCATGAGAATTTCAGTTAGACAAACCACATGAGGCTCATGAAATCCCCTAGACTGAAACTGGTGTGAGGCTGAGGGAATGGGGAATATTCAGGAGAGGTATCACATGCACCCTCCCTGGTTTATCTCACCCCCAACAGGTCACTTACAGATGCTGTTGCAGCCAAGAGCAGATTTGACAAAGCCTTTGTCTGAACCAGTACAGCTGTTCTTATAAAACATTCATGTCCACCACAATCCAAGAACAACACTTCAGAAAGCAGTAGCTGGAGCTCAATTAGCTGATCCACTCACTGGGCTGCACCTTATTAACACACAGGAACTTTTTTACACCGTGTCAGAACATCAATCCTGGCAGAGAGCAGAAACAGCTCTGGGAAATCACTGCTGACAGCGACAGAACTGCCAGCTGAAGCACCTGCACTGGGGGTGCAGCTCAATTTCAAACAGCCCAAATTCTCAGGAAAAATCTTCTCCACTGCCTCAAAATAAGCACATAATGTAAGCTGGGAAATTACAGTTTGTGAGAGAGGAAGAAAGGGAAAAGCAACCCAGGGAGAAGTACACCCTAGCAGCAGCTGTGAAGAGCAGTCAGAGCACACCATGCCCACCAGCTACCCCTTTACCACTTCCCAGACTTGTTAGAAGCTCTGGAAGTGGCTCCATAATCAGACTGAAAAGTTCCCTATTCTATAGAGCAAAGAATTCTCTCTACATGGTGGAGACCCAGGTTCTGGTTCTTCACTACATGGATTATAACTGACAAATTTAATTAATAAACCCTTATAGCTGATTTCACAAATCGTGGTTCAACAGGTGTCACAATAATTTAGGAAGTAATTTTACCTTTAAGACAGAACAATTATTATAATTTCATACTCAGTATTTGAAGATACATTAAAAATAATGAAAGAAAAGCACTTTATTATGCAGCTTGTAGCTACCCCCTCCACTCCAATAGACACAAGGGGGCCCAGAGCATTTCTGACAAAATAAAGCCTGACAAATCCATTTCTGGGCCCACAGTCTGTTGTGCAGTTGTACCAGGTAAATCTAAGTACAACACAACTGTAACATGAACCCCCCAAAGCCAAAGCAGATCTCAAAAAATACCAGTATTCATTTTAAGAAGGGCTTACTATTGTTAAAAGCACCTTCAAACATTGATCAGAATTAATAAACTCCAAGATATGTATAGACTGTTTGAGCCTAGAGAAGTGAAACACTGCTCCACTAATTTCAGATGCCCAGCAGCCACTAACAGTGGCAGCATTTACATTATTTTAATATAAATTTCCCCAAACAAGGTTATCCAGCTATCAATGCACTCCTAATAATTCCATTATTAAGAAAAAAAACCAACAACAAACTGCCACAACAAATTGTTTTCCAGTTTAGTGTTACTGTCTAGATTTTGAATTAAATTTCAAGCTTGTTTAAAACTGGTCTTTGAACTAAATATTACTCTTTTTGTTTAAATAATACTACCTAAAAAAAAACTATCTGAAAAAAAAGAAAAACAAGAAAACATTATTCTTTGAATATGAAGTGTGGAAGCCAACCCAAGTACTTCACTAGATATTCAATGCCCTTCCAACGTTCAGAAATTCCCCACTGACCCACACAACTGCATCCCAAACTTCCACATCCAGCAGATTCAGCCTCCAAACAACCTCAATCCCACCAGAAGCAGCCTGGAGCTGACAAACTGCTGCAGGAGTTTGGGTAGAGGGAAGTGCTGTGCTGCTAGAGGAACTCAGATTTAAGGAAATGAATGGAGTCAATAAATAAATGTGTGTATATATATATATTATATATAAGTGTGGTCACAAAGGATGCACACATTTCAAGCTCACTGAGACCTTCCAGGCCTTTGAGCATGTGAACTCGGTGAGCTCTCTACAGCTCGTGTCTCATGTACCAGCCTTTCTGTCACCTACAGCAAATGCAGGTCTTTTCAACAAGCCTGAGGATGCAGCTGAGCAACAAAAAAGATCAGCTGTAAACTCTCAACTACTTTGATGATTCTTCTTCTTGTCCTGCTGCTGTCTTTGACCGACTTACTCAACTTTCAGAGCAGTTTCACCCTGCCAGTAACAGCTATTTTCTGAAATATTCCCTGCTCTTCACAGCTACTGCAGCCCCGAGGAGCTCAGGGGCCACTCTTTTAGTGCAACCGCATACATAGGATTTATTTCAATTAATATGCAATTTGCTCTTAAGCATACATAGTTAATGACCACACTATGCATTTTATTTTGTTTAATTAACTTCTTTCATTTGTATGAAGGTCAGCTCTGAATGCTTACTACTGAACTTTTCTATACTTGGCCTATGATTGAAGTTAATTACTACCTTTTGGGAAAGCTTAAAATAGCCTCATGAATGGTCTAAAAACAAATATAACTATTGCCTAACTATATAGGCTCTTCAGCAACTCGTTTCATAGAAAAGGGTAATAAATTTAGTTAGAAGTCACATATAATGTTCTCATTAAAAACTGTAAAAATACCCAATGTGGCAGCCAGAAGAGGTCCCAAAAATCACATATTTCTGACAAGCTGAATTTGCAATTTGAGCAACAAGAAGGTACTAACTTTGCAGCAGATATAGCAGGTCTACATAGGATTTATTCAAATATTTTTCTCCTGCACTTCTGCTACCTTTTGAGTTTTAATACAAAATGCTGGTAAATTTAATTCTATATATTTCTGAAATCAGAAGTAGGAGACTCTACAATTTTGAACAGATTAACAACTCACATGGAAGAACTACATTTTGGCATTAGAGTTTATTTGTATCAGTTTCTGTTGTAACAATGCCAGGAAAAACAACTTTTACTGCATTTTTTTAAATAAAAACATGGTGATATTTGTTGCCATATCATCTCTTCACTTCTGTGATTAAGAATTTGGCTTATTTAAAAAAAAAAAAGTTTACAAACTGAACAGGTAGGACAGGTTAGATTGTCAGGAGATGGAAGGGAACTTGAAAGGTCTAGTTAATACCAATCTTTAATTAATTTGCTATTTGCTACTTCAAATGACAGCTAGAAATGTTTCTTAACTCAAATACAAAATATTAACTATCACTACCAGAAAAATCTCTTACAAAAACAGGAGGTCAGCATTATACCACTTCTCTTCAAGGAAGTTACTGTACTGTTAACCAAGGCTTTGCTTTCACAACTCAAGAACAAAGTTACTAAAAACTGGAACTCTGAGGTTTCTCTCAAGCTGATGAGATAACCTGTTCAGAGAAGGTGGTGAAAAAATCAATATATAAATATGAAAATGGAACTAATATCTGGACTTGGAGAACTATTTTAAAACTCCGTGTCACCCCACACGATCCAATGTGACTTCCAGCAAAGCAGCTATAAAAACTTACAACTAAAAGTACTATAGGTAATTTCAGTTTTACTCTTAGAGCAACAGCCAAATAAGCAGCAGAGTGAACTTCTGCCCCAGAAGACAAAACCAGGAGAATAGGAATTCACTCAGCAGTAACCTTTAGCTAATTAGTAACAGGCATTAGCTCAGAATCTTTAGTCAGCAGGATGAAAATCTCATGAAACAGTGTCAGTTGTTCCTGAGGTTCCATGAGCAGTTATCACCCAGACAGTCACTGCAAGCTGCCTCCCATTTTCTCCCAGACCCTGCCATCACTTGGTGTTTTACTGGGGCACTCCCACTCAGCCACAGCCTTCACATTCAAGTTTGTAATAACAGATTAGAGTGTCAGAAGGGTTTAGTGAGCATTAATTTCTCATCCAATGGCAGCAGGACACATTGCTGATTCCTTGATTAGCCAGGCTTCAAGCAGCCTTTTTTCTGGAGCCTAATAAAAACTTATTTTCTGAGAGGCACATGACAGGTGCTCAATGAGCAAGATCATCTCCTTTATCACTCTGTGCTGGATTTTCCCACTCCACTGATGAAGATTATTATTCCTACCCAAATCCTGAACTAAAATGACACTACCTGGAATAAACTTCCAGAGCATACCTTGCAACTTGTTCTGATGTTAAAACTGTATCACCCCATGAAAAGTTGGGGTTTTTACCTCACATCTCTGCACTTTCTCCCACAGTAACCATGTTTAATAACATACACAGCATCTCAAACACAGGCACATGCTGAAAGAATTTGCTTGAATCAGTGACAAAGCTGATCAGAAAATGCAGGTCTCTTCAATCCTAATCCAGAGTTATATCCAGCAGACATTGATCCTTATTATCAGTTTAATAGAACTATGGAAATATATTTAAAACTACAAAAAGAACACCAAACTGTTCTGTTTTCTTCCCTGCTACAACTTAGGCTTTTTACCAACAAGTTATTTGCACAGAAATATATTTATATTTAAATGTTTATATTTAAATTTTATATTTGTTTTTAAACAAAGGTTGCAGACAAAGTAAAATTAGCACAGACAACGTTTGAAACTTCCACATCAATATAGTAAAAAAAAAAAGATATTTAAACATTACCCAAATCAAAGCAAAAATGGAAAAAAAAAAAAATAGAGCAATCCTGAGCACAAACTTAGCAGTATAAATAATTTATTACATGTAATATCACAACAGTGAAAAATGAAATTAAATCCTTTGTAACTGAAATTTCCACACAACTACCTTAGAAATAAATCTCTTGGAAAGCCAGACACCACAGTGGACATACAGAATCTCCACAGGTAAATCCAAATTCTTCCTTATGAAATTATAAAGGAAACAGCACATTAAAAATATTCAGTAGCTTCCAGTAAAGCTACAGAAATAACTTCTAGCAAGAAGTATGTAAAAGAATCATCTTTGTTCTGAAAGTTCAAACTACTCAACCCTTTCCTCCCCTCCTTCAGTGTCCCAATAAAACAGCCACTCCATCCTGCAGCATCCCTCATAAAGGCACCCAACCAACTTCAGGGAAAGTAGAACAAGAAGCTTTTTAGTAAAATTATTGTAACTAGCTCACCTAGATCTTTTTCCAGTAAAACACTGGCAATCCTGCAGTTACCTGGTCTTCCTGCCTTGAAAAATCTGGTAAATTATTTCCAAATTATGAAAAAAACCCCAATACTTTTCCCTCCCATCAGCCAATTTTCTTTCTGATTGTGTATTGAAATGCAACTGAGCATTCAAATACCCATGGGAAGACTTTTGTTTTGTATCATGAAATTGACTTTACTCAGAAAACATTCCTGGGGTGGGTTTGCAGGGAGGGACACAACACAACTCCTTTCTATAATTCCATTTACAAATTACCTAACCAGCCTGTCACTGTTCTGGGGCTAAATGAAGGATTCCATTCTCTGTTCCACAATACAGAAGACACTATCCCAATAAACAGAGCATATTAAATAGCTTCCAGAAGATCATTTGTATTCCAAGCTCCACTGGCAGTGCAGATAACTGAATAGCTCCTGCTACCTCTCAGCCTGCAGGAATTTTAAGTCTTGCTGTCTTCATCACATTCTGCTTTACTAGACATTCCTGTTCATTTTATTACAGTAATAAGACATGAATTTTAGTTATTAGCTATTAGTTGTTATTATCATTACACAATTCTGAGGGCTTCACATTACCAGCCTACCAGGCAGGTATGAAACCTATGTTATAAATGCACATCTTAAGAAAAGAAAGAAGAAAACCAAGTGGCAATGGAATGAAATTTACTCAAACTAATCCAAAACAAACAAACAAAAAAGATTATAAAAAAAAAGCAGCTCAAATTTATTATTCTGAGGACATTAGCATTTGGGTAACTTGAAAGTATTATGTTTTAAATATTTCCTTTAAATATCCATTATGAATTCTGTATGCTGCTTCCCACAGAACTTAAAAGGAACAAACTAATAGATTATTTTGATGTGATTCTACGTAAGCAGATAGAAAGTCTCTTCTGACTCTACAGCCCTATGCTTAAAAAGCAATCAAATTCCACAGAAAATTTACCTGTGCTAAGTATAAACCCAAACTCTTGGCTTCCTTCATTCCCCCTATTCACCCAAAGCCAAGATGCTCAAGAACAGCAAATAATGAAGTTATGAGAAGTATCATCCTCTGTCCCTATTCCTGCCAGAACACACAGGGAGTGAGAAAAGGAAAATGCTGACATCATTTTACCCCTATGAAATTGCTCTTTCTTGTAAGAGGAACAACTAGCACCAACAACAGGAACAGTGGGAAATGCAGACTATGAAATCAGCATATTAAGATTACAAGAGAAGTTCAAGGCCTCCAATTTTCCCCCTTGGGTTGCATAGAGAGCTGTCTGTCCCTGTCCTTTCCTTCCAGTTCCCCAGCTGATGAGCAGAAAAGCTGGAGGATCATGTGTCCAAATTAAACGTTCACAATCTGTGGTCTCACAGAATCCTTACCCCCACAGTGCACAAAACAAATGAACTGATCAAGTTGTGTGGCTGTGAAGGAGAGAATCTGCTAAGGGGAAGATGGTGAGGAAATAAACGGCTGATGCTCTCCAAACAAAGATCAGGATTTCCCCTGTCAGTCTTTGGAAATGGAGACTAAATATATAGGGTACTACTCCTTTTATTCAAGGTACCTGCATCCCCTCTTATCTCTCAATGATGGAGACAGAAGACTTTGATACCCACATGATATGCTTTATTGATTGGAAGGGAGGGGTTGTACACTACCATTTTAGCATATCCATACTGATGAGAAACAGCAGATGGAGGATTAGTACAAAATAAAATCTGCACAGTTACATGTCAAGTAACAATCAAGTTCCATGTCATTTACTTTTATAAGGCATATTTTTGTCAGAAGAAATAAAGAAAAATGTCAGTTTCAGACTCCCTTGGATTGTGAGAAGCCTGCGATAGCTGGATTTTGAGCACTGCAGTGAAATAGTTTGGTTTACACAATTATCTACTGAATCATCACAAGCTCACTTTTGACAGCTAAGAAACCAGATTTGATCTGAAATTCCCAGGAACACTGAAGTGATATACAGTGTGCAACAGAAGGGCAGAAAGCCCAGCACTTTAAAGGGTTTGCATGAAGAAAATCAATTACCAGGACCACAGTGTCCTCTGATCACAGGCCTATGAACTACAACCCGTATACTTCTGGAGGGATAACATCACCATCCGGGAATGCCTTTTATTTGAAAGGCCAAGCAAACTGCACTATTTTCACTCTTCAGATCACTATCAGGCACCTCAAGGAGCAATTAAAACAAAGACAAAACGGTGGTTAAAAAAAAAAAAAACAACCCCGTTTTTGCTCTCTCAAAGTTTCACCACACGGCTTTAAGAAGCGTGTACTTTTCAGCGGGACGACACCAGGATCAGCTGGAAAGGAGTTCGCTGGAATGAAGTGTCAGTTCGTGTCACTTCTGCATTCAGCTGTAACCTTCGCCAAACCTTGTGTGTGTGTGTCCCCCATCCCGCCCATTGCCTGCGAGAGGCTGCGGTCCTGCCGGGCCCGCCCAGGCGGCTCTCGGCTCCGAGCGGCCATAGGATGCGGCTCCCATCAGTCTCCTATCAGCCCAGCTCCTCCTCCTGGAACAGCAGCAGCCCTAGCCTTTCTATCCGCCTTTTGCTTTCAATAGGCCCCTAAAGGACAATGCTGCTGGAAGAGGAGAGAGAAAAAAAAAAAAAAAAAAAAAAAAGAGAGGAGCGAGTCCCACTAGGGCAACCCCGTAACGCCCAGTTAAACCAGTGCTGCTTTGCAACGACCCCAATCCGAGGCATCCAGCCCGCTCTCCCAGCTCCTCCTCGCCGGTCAGCAGCCGCTGTGTGCGCTTTGTACAATTACGCGCAGGATGAAAGGTCACGGCGTGAGCTCCCCGCACGCCACCGGGCCCGGCAGCAGCGCGGGGAGGGGCGGTGCGGGCAGCGCTGTCACTTGCACCACACGCCGGCCGGGGAAGGAGCTGCCCGGCTCAGCCTCATTCCCCTGACCCGAAACGCCGCATCCTCGCGTTCCCCGTCCACCCAGCCGGGTGACATCGGCACAGGCCGGCACCCACGGCACGGGTCCGTCTCCTCCCGGGCGCCAAGGCACGGAGCCCCGCTCCCTCTCCGAGGCCGGCGCCTCCCTCTCGATCCCCGGCAAAACCCGCTCACCTGACCGGGCTGGGAGAGCGTGAGGCGGGGGGGGGGGCGCTCGGGGAGGGCTCAGCTCCCAGACAGGCGCTCGGACCGGGGCACCCCGGCCGGGCCCCCAGCCCCGCCCCCGAGCCCTGCCTCGCCGCCGGCCCGCAGCCAGCCCCCCCCCCCCCGGCCCCCCCCCGCTCCCTGTCCCCCCCGCCCCCCCCCCCCCCCCCCCCCCCCCCCGCCCCCCCCTTTCCCCCCCCCCCCCCCCCCCCCCCCCCCCCCCCCCCCCCCC
>JAOEGS010009185.1:0-14537 GCA_025447755.1 Corythornis vintsioides | reverse complement strand
TAATTTTATTTTATTTTTATTTTTTAATGTTTTTTGTGTTTTTTTGGGTTTTTTTTTTTTTTTTTTTTTTTATTTATGCTTCTGGCCACTTTCAAACCGACCTGCTTTGCAACAGCAAATCCCAAACAACTGGTAAAGTGTCTCCCAACCTGTTTTTCCTGAGCCTCGGGATAGGTGGAGCTGGTCCTTTGCTGCTCTGTTCAACAACTTCAAAGCCAAGGCTGTTCAGTGATACCCACTCTAAGTGAAAGGATCCCATCCATCACACTCTCTACCTTGCCAAGTCTCAGCTCCACTCCTTGCTGGACTAGGTGCCATGGTTGTAATTAATTAAATTAATTCAGTGTAGAAATGATTGAGCTCAAGAGCAGTTTTGTTTTGTCAGGAGAGAATAAACCAGCTCTGTGCTACACACTCATCTCACCCATTGCCACAGAGAAGCTCAGCTTGGGTTTATTAACAGTGTGGGGTGCAGCACTGGCACTGAAGTTAAGCTAGAGCTTAATTAAACTAGAGTTTAACTCCTGGTGCAGCTGGGTGGTGGGGGGAAGCTCCCAAGATGCTCCCAAGATACTCCCTGTTCTTCTCTGGGGGGGTGTTGTGGTGCTTTCTCACCCTTTCCTCCAAGGATGCAGTGACTTGAGCTTACTAACTCCTCTTGGCAGGTCACCATCAACTGTTGTTTGTCACCCCATGTTGTCTGTCTTGCTTCCCTCTGACTTAACTGCTGCTTCATCTGTGGTGTCATCAGTCAGTCACCCTAACACCTGAATGTTAGTGCCATGTCTTCATCCATCACCTGCCTGGAAACCTCTGACCACAAGGCTGGCAGCTTGAGCCAGTGATTCTAGGCCAGGGTCTGCTGGAGCTGATGGAGGTAACAAGCATTTTTCATCTGGAGGTGCTACTGCTAATGAATTGTTGCTGTGAAATGTGCTGAGCTTATGAGCAAAAAAAAAAAAAAAATAAATGCCTTGCATTGAAGAAATATCTGCTAGGAGAGAGCTTTTGGTGGAAATGAGGTCTTGAAATCATTGTTTTCCACATATGCTAGAAGAATATATGAAATTTTAAGACTAAAATGTGCCAGGATGCTAAAAAGTCACCGTTAGTGATGTGTGAAGCCCTCCTAAAATGGTGCAGAACAGTGTAAAGAGATAATATTTGAAAATAGGACAAAATCCATGATGCTGTTCACTAAAACTTTGGTCCCCAGGTCAAGAGAGACAAGGAGGTGCTGGAGAGAGTCCACAGAGGCTGGGAAGATGCTGAGGGAACTCCTGAGTTCCCTGGGAAATAAGGGCATGTGTGGAGCTCATCCTTAGGGTGAGGCAACCACAACTATTGGGTGACAGAAATATCCCAAGTGGAGCTGAGCATCTGTCAGTTGGGTTGGAAACCCCAGGAATAGTAACCCCACATTTGTGTCTTGGAAAATCTCTGGGATGAGGAAAAAGTCACCTGGCCTGGAATAGAACAGAATGCAGCTCCTTCAGTACCTCTGAAAGAAATGATTTCATGTAATAAAATATTTTAAATACATTTGTGGTATATGGGAGGAAAAGCTTGACAAGTAGAATTAACATTTAAAGTGAATTCAACCCATTTTTTTTAACATAGAAGGTTCCATAAAAGCACAGGGTGTGTGAAAGTGTTAAATCAGTGTTCAAGTTTTACTTCCAAATATTGTTGCTTTCAATTGCCACTTCACACCATCACTCAGAAAAAAAAAAAAGAATTTATCCTCAGAGCCAAAGACAGTTTGGAGTCTGTCCACGTGTTTGTTCCAAGCAGCTGGTTCAGATAGACACAGGGAAAAAAAAAAATCAAAATTTTTGGAGCAGTGTCCCTGTTTTGCAGTTGTGGTTGGTCAAGGATTCATTTGCTGTATGTTTCTGGTTCCAGTTGAGAAATAACCAGTGGGTTTCCATTAGAAGAATGGTTTGAAAACCCTCAATGCAAGAAAATTGGGAAAAAATAAAAATATTTTAAAAATACATGCCTTTAGCATTAAAAAAAAAGGATTAATTAGTTTTTTTTGTAGAGGCAGCTCTACAAGGTCATCATCCTGTTCCTAAGCACTACAGCAGTGTTATCCATATGTGGAAAATCAATGGTTCCTAGTGGAATTCTGATTTTTTAGTCATGAACATGCAAAGGACCTCTAAAAATACATATATATATAGTCATACATATATGACTATATCAAAGTACCAGAAGGAAAAATGGAATTATTTGCTCTGAGTAATTGTCATTTCAGCTGCCAGAACTTGTATTGCTTATAGAAAAATGCCTCATTAATCATTAGAAAGCAAGCAATTAACTATGTCAAGTGGGTTGAAATACTAATAGTTCTTGATCTTTAGGGAGTGGGCCACCTGCTCTTACCTTCTGTGGGCTCCCAAAGGTTTGCATGATGTAACAGAGCAGCTCTGAGGAGAGAATGGGATTTGAAATAGGTGGATTTGGAATATATTTTATTGGAAAAATAAAAGGAAATAATTAGTGTGATGGAATTGGGTCTCCTCTGCTCCATATTGCAATTCCAGGGCCTTGCAGTGAAGCATAATCAAGATTTTCCCATAGGTTATGAAGCAGAGGTTTGAAAACTGATTTTTTTGGTTGTTTTTTTTTTTAAGTGGATGCTGCTTTACCTGGTGAAACCACCAGCAAAGATTAATTTCTGTCAGGAACACAGTGGCCATTTCAGGAGAAAGTGAAATATTTCCCTTTCCAACCTGTTTTAGTTGAAATATTTATAAATTATCTGTTGATTCTGGGGGCTGAACTCAGGCAGCAAATGCTTGAGCAGTTTGGGGCACCATAGAATTTATTTCCTATATTTTATTTATAATGTATGTGCTACCAGTCACATTTGAAGGCTTAGGATGTGCACCAGCTCTTTTATTTGTTTTTTTTTTCTAGTATAAGTGCCAAAAATCTCCCATAAGCAGGTTTAATGATACAATTAAAAGCAGTTTCCAGGTTTTCATGGCTCAGTAAAAAAATCTTCTACCTCATCTAGCTTGGAATAAGAGCCATAAGTGGTACAAGGAGCATGATACTGCTGGAAAATCATCTCCAGTGTATAAATGCACCCTGAAATACCTGCAGTGCCAAAAGGAGAAGGGAAATGTCAGTTGAACACCTTGGATTAGGAGACTTGATGAAATTAGGATGGGCTAAGTAGTGTTGATAGCAAAAAATCTGATTATGGAAAGCACTTGCTCCTTTTTTTCTTGATTTTCCTGAAATTCTCACCTATAGAGGAATTGAAAATGACTCTGAAAATGTAAACACAATTCTTCTGTGCTTTGGGTAAAATATTTGTGCCAATGTTTGCTGCTGCTTCTTAGGGACACAGCAGGTCAGGAGAGATTCAACAGCATTACCTCAGCTTATTACAGAAGTGCCAAGGGAATTATTCTGGTGTATGATATCACCAAGAAGGAAACATTTGATGATTTACCAAAATGGATGAAAATGATTGATAAGGTAGGCCATAAATATTTGATTTTTTTTTTCTTTTCCATGAAGCAGTTTTGGTTTTTTTCTTCTGTGAAACTTTGTGACACCTCCCACCAGAGCAGGTTGCTCAGAGCTCCATCCAAGCTGGGCTTGAACACACCCAGGGATGGAGCATCCACAGCTTCCCTGGGCACCCTGTGCCAGGGTCTCAGCACCCTCAGAAGGAAGAAATTCTTCCTTAACATCTAAATCTCCCCTCTTAAAACCAAAGCCATAACCCCTCATCCTGTCACTCCCAAGTCCTTGCAAAAATTCCCATCTTTCTGCCAGGCCCCAGAAGGTCTCCCTGGAGCTTCTCCTCTGCAGGCTGAACCCCCCCAGCTCTCCCAGCCTGTCCCAGCAGAGGCTTCCAGCCCTCCCAGCATTGCTGGGGCTCCTCTCTTCCTCCAACAGGTCCTTCACATGATGGGGATCTCCCAAAAGCAGAGTAGAAATGGAATAAATAATAATAATCATTAAAAATAAATATTTGGGAAGGATGTTTGCATCTCAGCTTGGTAGGTGTGATTCTTTAGCACAGGAATTGCCCTTTTTTTCCACGTTCTTGCATTAGGAAACCCTACCTGTTGTGTTTAGCTAACTAAAGGTGGTTTCATTGCAGTATGCTTCAGAAGATGCAGAACTTCTACTAGTTGGAAATAAACTGGACTGTGAAGTGGATCGAGAGATAAGTCGACAGCAGGGTGAAAAGGTAAGAAGAGATCAAACCAAATTCCTGACTCCTTGGAGAAACCAAACTGCTCCTGATCCTCCTGCAGACCTCAGGAGCAGGCTACTTGATTTGCACTATAAGTGAATTATATTCTCTATATTATTTTTTCCTTGGAAGGGAAACATTTTCTGTCAGCAAGTTGAGGCTCATTCTCAAGCCTGCATTTCCCCTTCCTTCATTTTAGCAACAAGCTTGGAATTCACCCTTAGTAAATTCCCACTTTTTGGCAACCTCCATCAACTGAAGACAGGAATTTCTCCAGATTTCAGGCTGGAAAAGATCACACTTGGGTTTTTTTTTTAACCACTTTGAAGTGAAAATTAACTCTGTGTGGCAGTATTTGCCATAGCTTGGATAGTCAGGATTATTAGTTTGATTTCAGCCAACAGATCTGGAACAAGTTTGTGGTTTGGTGGTGGTTTTTTGCAGGTTTCATGAGGAATATTTGCTGGTCCTTGCTGTTTGTTTGGATCCTCACACAGCTCTTTTTTCTCTTCTCTCCCATCAGTTTGCACAGCAGATAACTGGGATGCGCTTCTGCGAAGCAAGTGCCAAGGATAATTTTAATGTGGATGAGATCTTCCTAAAACTGGTTGATGACATTCTGAAAAAGGTAAAATCCTCAAGGTGGGAATCCCTCTGACCCCCTAAATGGGCAGCACTCAGTGAGCTGGAGGTGCTTGTTGGGAGGAGACTGGAGGTTCTGTCAGGAGGACGTAGAGGGTGAACTGGAAGTTGTGGTGGTGATGTAGTTCAAACTCTGCTGTTGAATTTGCTGTGATTCCTCCTTCCTGGAGCCTCCCCAAATGGCAGGAGCTGGCTGTACATTTCTTTTTGTGGTTGGAATCAGTCGAGGTTTTGTTTTGACAACGTTTTCCTGAAAGAAACTTGTAACAAAAACTCCAGTAGAACCAAAAGATCCTTAACTGAGGAATTGGCTGCCAAGGGGACTCTTGGAATGAGCTCTTTGTGCCCTGCAGATGACTGTTGACAGGTGATTTTGTCTCTTCTTTCAGATGCCACTGGATGTTATAAGAAATGAGTTGTCCAACAGTATCCTGTCCCTGCAACCAGAGCCAGAAATCCCACCAGAATTGCCTCCTCCAAGGCCACATGTCCGTTGCTGTTGACTTGTTCACTCCAGACAGAGTGAAAAAATAGGAGCAGGAGGGTAAAGAAAAAAAAAAAATCTCTGTACTACTCTGCACTACAATCATTTGGCAGTTTCTTGTTGCACTTTGTTATCCCAGTCAGAGCTACACACTAACTTGTAAATATGCAAATAAGCAATCCTGTGTAGGATTCAGCTCTAACATTTAATTATTTCCCCCCCCTCTCCCTCACAATGATGTTTCATTCATTGCCCCAGTGTTATAAATACTGTACAGTGGGTTGGGGGGGTTACCACACTTCCAGTTGAGGAGGAGGAGGAGGAGGAGAAATGAAATCTATACCTATTCTTGACATAAATGTTGTAATAGTTCTTTGTTATTATAAACAGGCAGAAGCTCTTCTGGTATGAAGATAAGTATATGGTGCTTTGCTAACTATTTTAAAGACAAATTTTTTTAAAAGAACAGAGGACTTTATGTACAAAGCTTCCATAATCAGCATTTCTGTTTCCTTTTCATGTAGTTGAAAAACACTTTTTTTTTTTAGCTTGTAGCATCCTCTGCTGACTGGATTTCTTGAAAAGCTAAGTTGAGGGGGGTGGGGGTTTTTTTTTGGCAGTCTTATTTATTTTGTTTCTTGCTGCACCCTTTCTTTGTGTGCCCAGACATCACATCTAGGATTGCACTCTGAGCATATATATCATTTTCTGTGGAAGCCTAAACTCAGTTGCAAGAATAAGTTTCAATACAAGAATGAAGATATATTCAAGCTCTCCAAGAAGGTCTAAAAAGCAATGCTGCTGTCCTAGACAAATTCTTCTTTAAAAAGAAAACAAAACAACAACACACCCAAATAAATTTCAGATGATACATTTTTTCCTGTGTTAAGGAATATATATGTTTATTTGTCTGGACATCTGGAGGGTTTGGGGGGGAGAGAAAGGGAACTAAAGGTAAAATTCTTTTCCTGATGCTGGCAATTCTTCCTATCAAGCAAATCCTGTTGTTAGGTTTTTGTCCAATCCTGAATTTGTGAATGATATCTTTGGTATCTCTTTTCTTCAAATGCACTGTTTTAGTTTAGCTGTGGTAAACCAGTAGTTACATATTTGAATAACTTGGTGTGTCCTGAATGTCGTGGTATTGAAAAACAAACAAAAGAAAAGAAGAAAACAAACAAAAAGCATTGTGGTCTTTCTAAAAACTAATGAAGTGCAAATAAAATTTTGTATTTATGACTTGACAGTGGAACTGCACCTGTTCTTAGAGCTGCAAGTGGCAAAGGATGGTGGGTGAAGAGGCAGGACCCAGGTTAGGGAACAACATGTTGTTCCAACTTCATTTTCAGGGTGCCAGTGAGGAGAGCAGCAGATGTTGGTTGGTCACTTTGATCTCTGCTCTGTGGGGCTCACTTTGGAACAGCACTTGGCTGCAGTCACCAAACTATTCCTTTCTCTGGCAACACAAGTAGGAATCAGATTTTTTTCACACTACAGCTTCTCCACTTCTCATTCTCTGGTGCTGGAACCACTTTGGCCACTCTGGGACACTGACAATGACCAGTAAGTTACACCACTGACTTCAACAGCTTCTCTCTCTTTTTCTATAGGGAAAAAAAAAAAGACACAGCAAACTCTTACCAAGACACAACAGGGTGAAAAAAGAGCCCTTATTTCCCTGAGTAAGCTCTGACTTTGAATACAATAAGGTGCAGGTCTTTAGCACAGCTGGATTTCAACTGGCAGCTGGAGGAGGAGTGGTTGGTATTTGTGCTTTTGTTTTCTGCCACCTTGTGCCTAAACGGTTTTGCTTTTTTACACAGTAAACCTCCCAGTTTACTATCCTAGTGGTGAGAGAAAAACAGCTTCTGAAGCACTTGTGGGAACTCTGGTACCGTGGGCAATAGAGAGGAAGGGAAAAAGATGGCAAAAAAAAAAAGAGTTTTAACTTGACAACCGTTTTATTTTAGCTGATTTGTTTTTATTTGTACTTAGAAACTTGTGATGATTTATTTTTTTTTCCTCCTGCCGTTTTGGAATTTAATAAAAATTAAGAAATTTGACTTAGATCAGCTTTCTTTTTTTGTAATTCTGTGCTGTTTGTCCATAGGTAAGTTGGGATCCCAGTCTGCTGGTATCAAAAATGGAATATTACTCCTATTTCTGCTTGAGTTTATTTGATTATTCATCAGAAATCACAAAAATTCAGGAAAATTGCTTTGCATCCATTGCATGATGCCACTGAGGAGGGGTTTGTCTCTGAATTTTACCTCTGCAACTTTTATATGAGTCAAAAAAAAATTCTCAGCAGGTGTTGGCAGTGGGGTGTGGAAAGATGGGTGGGTGGGGAAAAAAAAAAGGTGAAAAAAAAAAGGTTTCCTTGCTGCTCTGTTGTTTGATGTGGAAGTTGATTGGGCAGCTCAACCCTTGTGGTCCCCAAATGGTCTGCACAGCCAGAGGGGTCAGGGGATGGGGAGAAGGGAAGATGGAGCTTGAAACCTGTTCTGTGTTGGCAGATTACTCTTCAGCAGCCCATTCCCTCTCTTCAGGGGCTTTAGTGACCTTCCAGTGCCTGAGAGGGGCCTGTGAGGAATCAGGGGAGGGTCTGTTCACAGGGACAGGACAGGGGGTGGTGGCTTTAAGCTGGAAAAGAGGAGATTGAGGTCAGACAGTAGGAAAAAATTCTTTAATCTGAGGGTGGCAGGCACTGGAATGGAGAGAGTGTGGTCACTGAAGGGTGCTTTGCAACTGATTTGAAAGTGCTTGGGATTTAAACCAGTAAATTTCCTGCAATCCAGCTCCTCAGTGGTATGTCTGGTTAGCCCTGCAAGAGGTCTCTTGTTCCCCCACCTGACAAGCAACAGGACAAGAGAAAACAGCCTCAAGTCACCGCAGGTAACATCCTAGTCGGTTTAACCATCCTGAGCACGAACTAGAAGTACCTAAATAATACTAATCCCACGTTCATTTTGGGCTGAAAAGAGGCGTTTTGGGTACTTGGAGGTTTTACAGCCTGGCTTTGGTTCCCTGCCACGGCAGGTGCATTGGGGAACGTTGTCCATTAGAGGTCACTGAAGCTCCATCACTGCAGGAGCTGCTTCTCTGTCCTGCAGAGCAAACATCTCCCTTCTCAAAACTCCTCTACTGAGCTATCATCTCAAGTCCTGCTTAATCTGAAAGCCTCATGGTGGTGAGTACCCGTTGGGAGCTGAAAAGGTGGCCAAAGAAATGGGTGGGTCGTGCTGGTACAAGGAGGGAGGTAGTGAAGGGTTAAAAATAAGACACTTGTGTGTGTAAAGTTGTGTTTGCTTAAGTATTTTTTCTTGCAGAAGGGATCTTTGCAGCTCCTTTCCAGCCATCTGCACGGTGGATGCAATTTGTTGAGCTGTGCTTCTTGAGGATCCCCTTCAATATCTTCTAAAATCATTAAGTATCCAGGTGGGCCACCTTCATTTCCTAATAAATGGATCAAAACAAACCCCAGACACCTCAGAATTCCACTTTATTTGCTCCAACGTGATGGGAAGAAGCAGGCTCCTGATCTGAATTAAGATACAAATGTAAGTGTAACTTGTTTGGTGTCAGAACTGTGGTAATGAAACCTCTTAAGTGTTATTTTTTTTTTACTTCTGGAGCAAAGGAAGAAAGAAATTTGGACTGGAAGCAGGAAACTAACCAAAGCAAGTTAAATGTGAGAGGAATCTGAGGTTGCATAAGAAATGACCCAAGCAGTGAGATGTTTCTGCAGAGGCCCTGTGAGATGTGGAATGTAAGAGACCAGGGTCACAGAATCACACAGACTGGGAGGTGAGTGATCTGCACTTAGATGAAAAGTGGAAAAGCTTTGTCCCTAAGCCTGGAAAAGTGGACACCCATCATCCAGTGGATGGGAAAACTGGAAAGTAGCAGTGTTGTATAACACCAGTGCACTTGGAAGTGAATTTAATTCTGCTAACTCCAGTCCATACTTGGACTATCTGATCTCTTTTCCTGCAGTTGAGGGATATTAAACTCAAACACCAGCTCACATCCTGAATTACAAAAGGCAGGGAGGAAAACAAGATCTGATTGTGAAGTGAAACCATCCCCTCCAAGATGCTTTTCAATGCAAAAGCAATATCTGGATGTTATTAACTGTAACCCTAAGCCTGAGCTAATAGAATATTGTATATAGAATATAATCAGAGCCCTGGAACAGGCTGCCCAGAGAGGTTGTGGAGTCTCCTCTGGAGAGATTCCAACCCCTCTGGACACTTCACTGCTGGGCCCTGCTCTGGGTGCCCTGCTGGATGGAGCAGGGGATTGAAACAGAGCATCCCCAGTGGTCCTTTCCAACCCCCACCATGCTGGGATCCTGCATCATGTTTTCTTTCTTCCCCCTGAGCATGTTTCCTGGGCTTCTGCTCTTTTCCATCTCCTTAAATCCCTGGCCATGCTACTTTGTGCAGTTTCCCTTCTGACAGGGCTGTGCTTCCTGCTGTCCCCACTGTCTCACAAGCACCCGGGATTATCTCTTTAGTTCCTATCCTGCCCTTCTTCAATGCAATTATTGTCTGTCCACAGGGCAGTAATTGAGGTTTCAGGAAGCTCAGGTTAATGAGGAAATTGAGTTTTAAGTCCTGCTGGGTTGTCAGAGCCTGGTGGGTAGGATAGATTTAAATCGTGGTTGTTGGGCTCGGCTGTGTCTGAAGGGAGGGTGGTAGAAAGAAACCAAAAGGAGGGTGGAAAAGAGCTCTCCTGACCAGTTCAGCTTCTTTTTTCCCAGTAAATGGACATGGCATGTCATTAAGTCAGTGAGAAAAAGGGAATTTTAGGTTTTCTGCCAGCAAAGCAACTTTGCTGTGCATTGCACAACTCCAAGTGAGCAACACATCAGTGTCTGAGGGGCAAAAGGCTGAAGAGAGGGGGTTTCTCTCACATAGGGGTCCCAAGGAACATCAGGCAACTGCCTCCAGGAGCTTGTCCATCTCTGGAGACATCAGAAAGCAATCCCTGGGGTGCCTCAGTTGTCAGCTTGACCAGCAGGTCTCAGCAGCAGCTCAGAAGCTCAGTAGCCACTTATCTGAGCTTTAACTTCTCACTGCACTTGGCCACTGAGGTTTTAGCCAGGAGAATTAGAGGAGAAAGCCAAGAGAAATGGAGAATGGATGGGGGTATGTGGCAAGCAGCTTGAGTGTAGATGAGAAAGTGGAATTGGGAAGAAGACACAAGGCTAATCAAGCAAATATTAATGAGGTACTGGAAGAGGAAACTGTGCTCATTAGTGTTAAACCTGTGTTGTCAGCCTGTCAGAATCAGCAGGGGTGATGCCCACCTTGTCAGCACTAGCTGAGCCCCTGCTGTGCCCAGATGAACCATCAAAGCAGCCTCTTGCCAGGCAGAAGGGGGTTGGCAGAGCCCCACCAGCACTCCCCAGGCAGCCTCAGATCCCTGGAGTCATCAAGTGAAAGTCTCCTGCAGGTTTCCTACCTCCAGGGTGGGACTGATGGGACCCTCCAGAGCATGTAATGGCAGCAGAAGGAGGGATGGAGGAGGAGGAAGAGGAAGGAAGAAGCAGACAGATTGAAATGGAAGGGAGGAATTGAAGCTAATTGGATAATATTGGCACTGGAACAGACTCCCCAGAGAGGTTGTGGAGTCTGCTTCTCTGGAGAGATTCCAAACCTGTCTGGATGCATTTCTGAGTGGTCTGCTCTAGTTTTGTCCTGTTCTTGGACTTGATCTTCAGAGTCCTCTTCCAACCCCTACCATGCTGGGATGCTGGGATTTAAAAGCACAGCCTAGCTCTTGCTGACAAAATTGTTGGCAAGAGTGGAAGCATCTTTCAACTAGAATCCACCTGGGTGTAATTTGGTTGTTCCTAATATATATATTTAGGGCTACTTTTATGGTGACCCAGCAAACTCTCCCTCAGCTTTTGGGGAAACTGTGCCACTAAGGACAGCAAAGCCTCTTCTTTGAGCATGGCAATATTTGCCTTGACATCCCTTGTGCTGCAGAACCAAAAGGAAGGTGGATTAATGTAAGTACATCTTTTCTGCTTTGGATTAAACCTACTTAAAGCCATTACATTATAGAATGATAACATGGGTTGGGTTGGAAGGGACCTTTAAAGGTCATTTAGTCACCCTCCCCCTGCTTATTTCTTCCCACATGTCAAATGAGGTTGAAAATGATGCTGCATTGAAGGGCAGTGTCCTTGACCATTCACCTCTGGCAGAGTGAATTAAGGAACTCCTCAAATTCTGAATTGGAATGGGGAGTGCATTTTATCCCATGTAGTTAGATTTTTATGGTAATTGCAACCCAAGAAAGGTATCTCTTGGCCTTTTTTTGTCATCACATCTTCTTGGTTTGTTTTGTTGTCAGAATTTCCACAGAATATTGTCCATATTCCATGTTTTTTCTCTTAGCATGTGGTCAGCTGCTCTCTCATAATATCCGATAGGGTTTTTTTTCCAATATTAGAAATATTTCCCTAACCAGATGGATGTTTTGAAGGGAGTGTTCCAAACATTGTACAGCCCAAGACTGTTGGGAGTGAACTTTACACACCCAAAATTCAGTTCCAAACAGTGTTGGGGCTGCATTTTAATAGCTCATTTTAGTTCCTAGGCCTTCCCATGAAAATCAAAAGTCTTGATGTTGCAGGATTGGTCAATGACAAAACCCAGCTAGAAGATGATGGTTTTTTTCTACTGAAACCATGGGTGGAGATCTGGATTCACATCCTTTCTACCTATTCTCTGTTCTTGGCCAAAACAGAATTGCTTGGGATTGTGATCCTGAGCCATTAAAGGGTTTCAATAATCCTTTAATGCAGCTTCTGGTTTTCTCATTATAGACACAAGTTTCAGATCTGAGGTTCTGATGTCTCCATAGCTCTTTCCTAGGCTCTACATGATTATATTCACTCGTGGCTCTGGTCCTGAAGAGAGTGTAATTTCATCCTCAATTTCAAAAGGTTAGTCTCTTCTCATTAGCTCATATCACATGGCTAAAAAATAAATAGAATAGTAACATACAGCTGAATTTCCTACCCATGTGAGCAGTGGAAAAAATGAAGAGGAGTGGGAAGGAGTCATCACATCATATACTTAACTCCTCTAAAGCTGGATGCTTAAATTAGGTGCCTCCACCAAGTGGAGTCAGGAGGACTCATATCTTCCACTGTAAGGAAGAGATGAGGTTCCTAATTTATTTAGCAAAATATTTGATTGTATTTGGTTATGTATCAAATACCTTTAAAAGGTTCTGTGAACATCTCAACTTCTTCCCCAGCCTCTCAACTTAAGCTACCTACTTATGATCCTGCTGAAGTTTCAGAGGTACACCAGCACATCTTCCCTTGGGTTGTAGATCAACAAGAAACAATGAGAAAGCTGAAAAGGATAAGCTCCCAGAAAAAAATAATCCAGAAATGGAGTGGGATAAAGTCCCAGACTGGGAAAGTCCCAGACTGGGCCCAGCAGCAAATAGCAGCTGGATTCAGGAGCACACTGATCAGGATCTAAGGCAGAATGGAGAGTCCTCCTTGGACACCAGCCAGTGAAGAAGAGGCTTGAACCTCATGATCCCTCAGCTTTGTATTATGACATCTATGGAATGGGATCCCTCACTGGCTATTTTGGGGACCCCTATCCTGGCTTCTCCTTCCCACAGGTGCCACCTCCTACTTTGCATCACCCCAAGGTGGGCACAGTGAGCAGTGAGCTTGGTGTGCAGAGCAGCCAGTCTAAGGCAGAGCCTTCTGCCCATGGAGCCTGCTCAGTGCTGGAGCAGAGACTGGCTGGGAACTTGTGCCCTGAGCTCCTGCCAGGGCAGGGACTGAGAAGAGGCAGAGGAAGGTCATGCTTTGAAGACCTAACTAGGGACAATCCAATCATGATGGGTGTCAGGAGGTACTTCTAGGATGCAAAGATGTGACTCCAGCAGAGCTGAGTAGGCAAGAGCTGTCATGGGAAGGGCCACCAAGCCCTCACAAGCAGGTGCCTGATGTTCCCTCTGGGGCTGAGAGGGCCCCACTTCTGTGACAACCTCCCTGCCATTGACTGCAGCAACCTTTAATCTGACCCAAGCTAGATGAAAGGTGCTGCAGGTACCCCTGGCCACGCCACGATGGCAACTTTGATCACAGTGCAGGTTATCTTCAAAAACAGAAGATCTTGAGAACCCAGGTCAGGATATGATTATGGGAATGACAGGCTTCCCTAAGAGGAAAACAGCACCAACTGGAAGAAAGGAGCTGGAAACCCCATTGATTTTTTTTCTATTTTAATCCTGATGACCAGCTACAGCAGAGTGATCTGCCAGGAGCCACCTCCTCCAAAACCACAACAAAGGAAACACTGCCTGGATTGGCAGCAGACATCAAAAACTTTCCTGGAGGAGAGAAGAGGTAAGGAATGTGCAACTGGCCTTGTCACCTCTCCTCTGGCAAATCACTAGCTCTTAAAAATCCTCATTAAGTTTCTGCCTTGAAAATGTGATTTCCATTTGCTGCCTGAAGGTTTCAAAATAGAGAGATTTTGGGTTCACATAGTCGTGGGCTCTCCTTGCCCTTGCACCAACCCCACTGGCACCTCCTGGGCAGAAGCAAATCACCCCTGTGGTGCTCAGAGTAAGTTTTCTCTGACTTTTGGATTCACATGGCCTTTGGAGTCCTTCATTCAGGTTTACCCAGGAGCCTGCACCTCCTGTCTTTCCTCACATAGGCAGCTTTGTGAAAGAGAGAAGGATTTTGCCTTGAGGAGAGTTTTTGACAAGTGGAACTTTAGTGGCTGTGATGAAAATCCTCTAAATTTTCACTGCCATGAGCTAACCAGGGCTCAGGGGACCCGTGTGCGTGGGGTAGAGGCTGTTTAACTGCATGTGGGCAGCGTTGTCCTCTGGCTCAGAAATAGCTTGATGTATCTTTACACCCCCAGAAAGTTCTTGTCTTTCTCTGTTCACAGACATCATCCCTCTCATGTTTGTCTTAAAGCTATTTATTCACAGAATCCCAAAATGGTAAGGGTGGGAAGGACTTCTGGAGATGATCTGGTGCCACCCCCCTGTCCCAGCAGGGGTACCCAGAGCAGGGGGTCCAGCTTTGCAATGTCCAAGTGGTGTTGGAATCTCTCCAGAGAAGGAGACTCCACAACCTCTCTGGGCAGCCTGGGACAGGCTCTGACACCCTCACAACAA